>JAJTUV010002725.1:0-220070 GCA_021653895.1 Mastomys natalensis
ATTGAGGAAACTCGAATTGCTGAGAATTACCTAAAGAAATGTTCAACATCGTTAGTAATCAGGGAAATGCAAATCTGTCTTGTCCAGCAGGGCATTAAACAGGGGTTTGGGGAGATTACCTGAGATTCCACCTCACACCAATCAGAATGACTAAGATCAAAAACTCAGGTGATAGCAGATGTTGGCCAGGATGGAGAAATAGAAACACTCCTCCATTGTTCTTGGTATTGCAAGCTGATACAACCACTCTGGAAATCAGTCTGGTGGTTCCTCAGAAAACTGGACATAGTATTACCTGAGGACTCAGGTATACCACTCCTGGGCATATACCCAAAAGATGCTCCAACATATAATAAGGACACATGCTCCACTATGTTTATGGCAGCCTTATTTATAATAGCCAGAAGCTGGAAAGAACCCAGATGTCCTTCAACAGAGGAATGGATACAGAAAAATGTGGTACATTTACACAATGGAGTATTACTCAGCTATTAAAAACAATGAATTTGATAAATTCTTAGGCAAATGGATGGAACTAGAAAATATCATCCTGAGTGAGGTAACCGAATCACAAAAGAACACACATGGTATTCACTCACTGATAAGTGGATATTAGCCCAAAAGCTTGCAATATCCAAGATACAACTCACAGACCACATGAAGCTCATGAAGAAGGAAGACCAAAGTGTGGGTGTTTCGGTCCTTCTTAGAAGGAGTCGCAAAATACTCACTGGAGACAAAGTGTGGGTCAGAAACTGAAGGAGGAGCTGTCCATAGACTCCCCACATGGGTATTCATCCTATTTTCAGTCACCAAAGGCAGAAGCTGATGTGGATGCTAGGAAGTGCATGCTGACAGGAGCCTGATATAGCTATTTCCTTATATGCTCTGCCAGAGCCTGACATATACAGAGGTGGATGCTTGCAGCTAACTCTTCAACAACTGATCACAGGGTTCCCAATGGAGGAGTTAGAGAGAAGACTGAAGGAGCTGAAGGGGTTTGTGGGCCCCATGGGGAAAGTAACAATACCAACCAACCAGAGCTCCCAGGGTCTAAACCACCAGCCTGGGAGCACATAGGGAGGGACCCATGGCTCCAGTTGTATATGTAGGGGAGGATGGCCTTGTGGGGCATCAGTGGGAGAAGAGGTCCTTGGTCTCATGAAGGCTGGATGCCCTAGTGTGGGGGAATTCGAGGGCGGGGACGTGGGAGTTGGGGGGGCAACCTCATAGAAGAAGGAGGAGGGGGATGAGATAGTGGGTTTCTCGGGAGGGGATATGGGGAAAGGGGATAACATCTGAAATATAAATAAATAAAATATCCAATAATTAATAAAAAGTGTGGCGCTCCACACCAATCTATCACCTGATGCCTGGTGTGTGTGTCTGTGTGTCTGCGTGTCTCTCTCTGTGTGTGTCTGTGTGTGTAAAGAACCAACAAGCAGAGTACTCTGATTGTCCCTGAAGTTTTGATCCAGTTTAGTTACCTGCCCCTGACACAGCCTACTCAGTTGCCTACCTGCCTACCTGCTTACCTGTCTACCTGCCTACCTGCTTACCTGTCTAGATTTACACCTAAATCTGCTGATTCCTACTCTAATCCCGGATGTGTACTTTTACTGCTCTACTCTGCAGCTTCAATCTCAAACCCTGACTCCAGCAGCTCCAGTAGAAGAGCCTTTCCTGCCTTGGTCTGGTTCTTTATCTAACAATACAAACTCTTCCCCAGACCATTTCTGAAATTCTTTGAACTCTAATTCAACCTCTTTAACTTGTATTCATTCTTTAAACCACACACACACACACACACACACACACACACACACACATGTACTTGTATATTGTGTGATATGGGAGTTAATATTAATCATTAAGTTTGGCTGACATTTGCCACAACCATATTACTAATGTAGGTAGGATTACATCACAAATTCCTATCATTAAACCTTTGAATTTATTAACTATTCGATAAGTTATGGCATGGAAAGACATGAACATGTTTGTCTATGTTTCTGACATGGCATGTTTTCCCTAATTATAGTTCTTCAAATGTCAACTAACTATTCCTAAGAAAAGATAATTACTAATAAAGGTAATTAGAACATTGTCTCTACCGAAGCATTTTATGATGAATGTAAAGACACCCAATACACAAATATCTTCATTTGCTCATGGCAATCTCTCAAGGTTATTCTCTTTTCTTTTCTCCATTCTTGCTTGTGAAGCACCACTATTCCCATCATCACTGAACTGAAGGTTCCTCAACTGACTTTAAGAAAGACTGAGTGCTGGAAAAAGAGTAATGCACAAAGAAACACATGAACAATGAGGAAGTCACTCAGCAAGGCAATTTCTTTCTGCAAAGAGAGTACACCACATCCCAAACAATGACAGAGGGCAGCATGTGTGGCCTGTTGGTCATCTCACTGACTGAGGTTCAACCTTGCAGACTAGTTCTGATTGGCTAATTTGCAAAGCTGCCGGAAGGAAGCAAAGGAAAGAAGAGAGGTGTGGACGACTCTCTCCCAGCCATCCATTCCAGGGATGCAGCGGGCCTTGCACGTAAAACAAAAGTTTTGACAGGGAGAGTTTGAATTCCTTCACAAGGACATTTTTACAAGGTAAGAGAGGTTTATAGACTATACTGGTCCTTGGCAGGCTAGCTGCCTTTGATGGGGGAAGGGAGGATTTCTCAAGAGCAAAGGTCAGGGGAAGCCACTAGGGGAGCCCAAGTCTATCTTTGTTTTAGCTCAGGCACTGTGAATAACAAACACCCTCTTCTCAAAAGGAGGCAGAATATGGGAAAAGATCCTTCTTGAGTCTGATTTCTCATAATCTCTGAAAGGAAAGCCTTCTACATCCTGCTTGCTAATCCTCCCATAAGGAAAAATTACTATTCATTTTCCTACACTCGGCATCCACACACGGTTTCCTCTGGATTCTAATCTTATCTTAATCAAGAACAAAGGTCTTCACAGTACAACTAGGCTTTGCCCTCTAGTCCAGGTTTAGAAGCGGCTGAGCTCTCTTGCCTCTGGGCAAGTCTGTCTACTGCACTTCACAAAGGAAGAAGAAACGAAAAGCAGCGGAAAGAATGTCTAGCCCTAAGCTTTTTTTTCACGTCTGTATGATCTGCCTAGGAATCCCAAAGCAGTAGAAGATAAATAAGCCCTGGTCTATTCTTCCTTTGTTTGAGGAACTTGGATTTAACTCTCAAGGAGATTTCCTTCAAGGATTGGATTTGGGGAGGTCTTTTCACTTTGTGTAGATGATTTGAACAGATCATTTGCATCTATAAAGGGACCGAGGAGGAAATACTGAATGGTGTGGCCACTTCTGCAGAAGAAACTGTAAAGGAGCTTCATGAATTTATTCTAAGGAGAGGACTCTGCATCACGAGTGGAAAGCAAAAGAGCAGAATTGTCAGGGCCCAGTCCATCCTAATAGTGACTCTAAATAGCTCTAAATAGCTCTCTTTGCGATCGGTTCACGTCACCAGTTCTCTCTCGTCTCTCTGTCTCTCTGTCTCTCTCTGTCTGTCTCTGTCTTCTCTCTCTGTCTCTCTCTCTCTCTCTCTCTCTCTCTCTCTCTCTCTCTCTCTCTCTCTGTGTTGTTGTTGTGTTTGTGTTGTGTAAAATCCAGCATTACATACAAAATTAACCCAGTGTAACCAGCAAGTCAAGAAAAACAGTAACGATAAACTGAAAACCTCCTCCATCAACAGATTTCTTTCATAAACCAGATAACGCTCAAACTATATGTGTAATTTGTTCTCAGTTAAGTGATGCTTCCTTTATTAAAGCAAAGTGGACTTTCCTAAGAGAGAGAGAGAGAAAAAAAAAAACCAGAATAAAATGCAAAGCAACTGAACAAAAATGGGTAAAACTAAGGAGACAATAAAAAGGAAAGAAAAGCAAGCATAAGCCACAACAAATGGAACAGAGGCAAGATCGAAGTTATAATACCATACGTGTCTATTTATGATTTATATATCATGGGCTGGGAGGGATTTTTTCTTTTTATTGTGGAGGAGGAGGCTGTGAACAAAGAGCAGTGCTCATGCACACCCTGGGAACAGTGTCAAATTCCACACAGGCACGGGACTCTGAGCAACACAGCAGCTCTCAACGCTGCGGATTGAAGAGCTTCTCTGAACCCCTTCATCTACCACCCAGCCACTGCACTGCCTCTACCCAAAGCCTCACCTGCACCCCTGAAGCACAGCGATCAGACACAGTATAAAAGGAAAGCTCTGGGCTGCAGGAAAAGCTAGCTAGTGATAAGAGTGCTGCGGAAGTCAGAGAGTATTAGCTTTGATTTTATCAGATAAACAATAGAGATCATCACTGTGTGTACACAGGTATCTGATAAGAAGCCTGATGAATTCCAAATGCTGGACTTCCCATCCTCTTTCTCCAACAATGGAGAGTCCTCTAGGGATCACTATTTTTAAATTATTATTATTTTTTTAAAAGATTTATTTCTCTTCTGTGTATGTGTGTTTTGACTGCACATAGACATCTGCACATGTGTTGTGGTAATTATTTTAAAAGTGGGGCTGTGCAGGCTGACCATCTAAGCTGCAGCAGCTCTGCCTAGCCCAGCCGCCATATTTCTCAGCGGAGGCCATGTGCGTGCTGCAGCTAGAACCGGCCACCAGAAACACCAGCCCTGGACCCAGAGATGTCAGCTAGGAGATGCTCAATTTCCTACGCTGTCTCTGCAAGGCTGGGCATTGCCCAGGCCATCCCACCATCCACGAGGGCTCAGTAGAAAGATGAGACCCTAATGCTTAAAGATTAATCAAAGGCTTATATATTTGATAATGATCAGTAACAGGATACCCATACAATCAGAAGTGTAACCCAATACCCAACCTAGATAAACCAACTACCTTTGACTGCTACAGACAAGTGAACATCCGCCTCCATCTCCTCTCTCTCTCTCTCTCTCTCTCTCTCTCTCTCTCTCTCTCTCTCTCTCTCTCTCTCTCGTTTTCCTCTCCTGCCTCCTCACTCCTCTTCCTTTTCCTCCTCTCCTCCTTACTCCCCCTCTTCTTCTTCCTCTCCTAACTCCTCCCGCCTTAGCTCCTCTTACACACACGTACCACATGTGTGCCTGGTACCCAAATAAGCCAGAAGAGTCAGATGCCCTGGAACTGCAGCTACAGAGGGCTGTGAGCCAACATGTGGGTGCCAGAATTCGAGCTGAGTCCTCTGAAAGAGCGGCAGTGCTCTAACCACTGGGCCACTTCTCCGGCCCTAATTCTTGCTTTTGGAGAGTAGTAGATGGGACAAGGAGGGCTTCCAATTGATTGAAAATAAAAGTCAGATAACGTGAGACATGGAGAAGAGTGCTGAGATTGAGCTGCTCCCTGACCTATGTTGTTCCATATTGTAAAAACCAATAGACTGCTTCCATTTTGAATGCAAATACAGAGGCAGGGTGACTCTGAAACGTGGTGAGTATACAAACACCACTATAAGTCCTATACCATCTGTAATACACACACTGATAAATAACTTATCCTTTAAAGCAGAAGGGGCACCACTCTATAAATTGCTCATGATAGATGGAACTATGGGAGCATAGGGAAATATTAAAATTCATGCCAGGAAAACTAGGTCCAAGAAGTTATCAGACATATCAGACACATCAGACAATAAAGAAAGGATGCAGACCCTCACCTGGATCCCCAAAGAGGAGAGCAGCCATCATTGTAATGGCAGCAGCCTACTCACCTGTCGTCTGACCAGCTGGTGGGTGTCACAGAACTGACAGGCACAGGACTGTCCCAGGAGTTTCAGGTCTCCTTGCTTCCCACTGCTGATTCTACTTATTTGAACTGCCAGCCACCCACTGTCTATTCATCTGGACTCCATCTTTCTCTTTGCCTCTATGCCTTCTATGAGCCCAAACTTTGTTTTTATGGTTCATCTTGACTGGGCATCCTGATTCTACAGCAGCAGGAATCTAACAAACTTCCAGTCAGCCTTAATTTGTTATCTTTTCCCCACAGAAACTCCTCTTCAGCCTTCTTGAAAATCCTTGAACTATGTTATAGCCTCTTTAGCCCGTTTGAAGCCATTCTGTAGCTCATGCTCAAGTGTGTGTGTGTGTGTGTGTGTGTGTGTGTGTGTGTGTGTATGTGAGAGAGAGAGAAAGAGAGAGAGAAGAGAGACAGAGAGAGACAGAGAGACAGAGAGGGGGAGGAAAGACAGAGGGAAGGAGAGAAAGAGAGGAGGGGAAGAAAGAGGGAGGGAGGGAGAAAGAGAGGAGGGGGAGAAAAGAGGGAGGGAGAGAGAGAGAGGAAGAGAGAGGGAGACTTGAGAGTAATGATCAGCAATTAAGACTGGAATAAAAGAAACTTAATAGCCTCAGTGACTATCAAAGAAAGTGGTACTTCTTGGCAAATAATGTCAAGAGAACCAATACCTTGTGAATTCATTACCATATAATAAATTCTAACACCACTGGAAGACACAAATGTGTTCGTCCATGTTTCTGACACAGCGAACACATGACAGCAGAAAGATGTGATCCTTTTCCTGCCATCATAAGAACACTTCTACAAAAAAAAAAAAAAAAAGACAAGTTAACAGGAGAAAAATATAATAGATTTATTTCATTGAAGTAACACAAGAGATTTCAGAGACAAAGAGATCCATGGGGAAATGTTCAGTGTATGCTTACATTTGATAAGGATAAATACATGAATAGAAATAAGATTGGATGGAGAAGATGCAACCTTATGGTACTAGACTAAGAACATAAACAAAGCAAGACCTGTCTAAATTCTTTAGGCTTCTCTGTTTAGCTTTCCCTTTTTGAGGTACAGGACAGAATCCGTCCTCAAGGTCTTATGTCCTATATCCTACAACGTAAGTCAGACAGCACTTTTTTATGGCTGCCTCTTATACAAGGAGGTGGGAAAGGTTAGAGCAGTTGTCCACACCCTGTGGGTCAAGACCTCTTTGAGGGTCACATGTCAGATATCCTGCATATCAGATATTTATAGATACAACATGAGGAACTGTATTAAAGGTTTGCAGCATTAGGAAGGCTGAGAGCCACTGGGTTAGAATAATACTTTTGATTTTTTTTTTTTTTTTTGAGACAGGGTCATTTTATGTACCCTAGGTTTACCTTCAATTGATGACCCTCCTCTGTGTCTCCAGTGCTAAGATTACAGGCATGAGTTACAACACATAGGTTAGAGTAATATCTCTGAGCTATATGGCTTGGTGTGTGTGAGTCTTGTCTTTATGATCTGCTATAGAGAAGAGAAATTCTGGTTATCATAACTTGCCTAGAAAGAGAAAGGAGGACCGTTAAATTCAGAGGAGCCAAGTGAGGGAGGCTTTACATTGTCATTCAGTTCAAAGTACTGAGCCTGCCTAAGTGGCACTGTTTGATCTACTACTTTTTGAAGTTCAGACATCCTAAACCCAAAAGGCCAAAGGAATAAAAACGATTAAGATAAAAATGTATCAATCACAACTTAAAAACTAGAGTGAAGACAAGACTAGTACTGAGCAGAGGAGATCAGGGGACTCTGTTGAAATAATTAAATGTGAGAACATTAGATGGGATGGTTCCAAAGCCTCGGGTCCCTACACAGACAAGACAAAACCTAACTCAAATAATCTATTTGCAAATGATTAACTAAAAAGAAAACAGAGCTTAAGCTTAGCCAATCAGAAACTGCCAACTAACCTCTAACTAGAGCCCTTCAACTGGAATGATCCAGACAAGGCTACTACCCACTTTAACCAAATATTTCCTTTGCCTCAGTTCCACGTTTACCTAACATTGACATAAAATAAAACTCCACTTTAAGGAAGTAAGAAAGTCATTTATTCAGAGCCAAATGTTATAGGTCATGGCCTGGAAAGAGGGAGCCAAGTTACCTTGAATGACGCTTTCCACCGTGGCAAAGTCCCATGAACTTTTACCGTCACAGAAAGCAAAGGCATAAGTCATGTGTTTACAAAATGCACATTGTTGGTGAGCGCAGCAAGGTACTGAGTTGGTTTTCTTCTTCTTTCTTTTTCTGTCTCTCTCTCTCTCTCTCTCTCTCCTCTCTCCTCTCTCTCTCTCTCTCTCTCTTTCTAAGCTCTGGGTGTTGGCAGTACTAGAGCCTTAGCTGTAGTGCTGCTAGAGGCAAGCAGTTTAGAGCAGCGACCAAGGTTGGTAGGAAATGGCTTTAAGGGCAATAAAGACAGTTCAAGGTCACTTTGGCTCTGGATCTGCAGCATTTCTTAGTGTGATGGTCGAGTCCACCAAGAGCAGCCTGCGAGTTCTTAACTGCCACTGTGACTGTTTTGCTTGTCCTTGGCACTCCTTCAGTCTTTTCTGTCCAACTTAGCAATCACATCTTCTTTTAATAAATTCATCACAACTTAAATATCTCTTAGTTTAATAGTTTATCATGTCACAGTTCTCAAATGAAAGGGCTCAAAAGAAGTTCAGAAGAGACTATGGGAGCATGGATGTGAGATAGGACAGAAGGACAGAGAAAACTGAAAGGACTTGAGGAAGGACAGGAGCTCCTCACCCTGGGATCTAGTTGGCTTTCCTTATTGCCTAAAAGCCGGGAGACTTCAACACAGTTGATAAAACCAACGTGGCCTAAACACATCTCACACAACAACGCTAAGAACAACAAATGACATGTATTTACCAAAAGCCAGGATGACTGTGGACTTCAGTTTTACTGTAGTGGCCTTCCTCTCTCAACCCAAAGTCTAGATGGTGCACGTCATAAAATCATCATATGATTTTTATTGGCAGGGGCTGGAAAGATTGTTCAGTAGTGAGGAGTGCTCGCTGCTCTTTTAGAAAACCCAAGTTTGGTTCCCAGTACCCAGGCCAGAGAGTTCATAACTGTCTGTAACCCAAGTACCAAGATATCTGAGGCTATTGTCTGGCCTCTTCAGCCCTGCACACATGTGGCATATACCTGTGCAGAAACACACACACACACACACACACACACACACACACACAAATAAATAAATAAATAAATAAATAAATAAACTTTAATATTTTTCTTTTTTTTTTTTTTTTTTCCAAGACAGGGTTTCTCTGTGTAGTCCTGGCTGTCCTGGAACTCACTCTGTAGACCAGGCTGGCCTCGAACTCAGAAATCCACCTGCCTCTGCCTCCCAAGTGCTGGGATTAAAGGCGTACACCAATATTTTTCATTTTCAATAAGAAATTCTGATAGGTAAAATAAATCGTGGTATTTTAACTTAGCTTTTAAACCTCAGTTAAATTTTTAGCTTTGCTTAATCTTTGAATTTTTTATTTTACTCTGTGTGTGTGTGTGTGTGTGTGTGTGTGCGCGCGTGTGTAGTGTGTATGTGTGGTATGTATATGTGAGGATACAGGTGTGTGTATATGTGTGTGTGTGTGAAGTGTGTGTGTGCGTGTGTGTATGAAGTGTGTATGTGTGATATGTATATGTGTGGATACAGGTGTGTATGTGTGTGTGTGTGTAGTGTGTATGTGTGATGTGTATATGTGTGGATACAGGTGTATATATGCATGTGTGTATATAGTGTATATGTGTGATGTATATATGTGTGGATACAGGTGTGTATATACGAAGCATGTGTGGAGATCAGAGGATAGCCCTCAGGAGTTAATTCTGTGCTTCCACTCTGAGATTCAGGGATTAAGCTGGGCTCATAAAATTTGAAAGACAAGCACTTTAAACCAACAAGCCAGCCTCAATTTCAAACCTTTGCTTAATTTTCAAACCTTGCTATAAATTCTGTCTTTTGAAGAAAGCAACTTAGAAAGCTACAGGACCACATTAATGATGTTTATAAAGATCCATACTTTCAATTCTCTTTCTCTCTCTCTCTCTCTCTCTCTCTCTCTCTCCTCTCTCTCTAAAAGCCCACACTTACATCTTAAGACTGTGTGCTATTCTCTCCCCTGTGTGACTCTCAAAATACTAACTCATGAGTTTCACTTTACTCTGGCTCATCCTGAAGTTCATTTCTGTGGCATGTGAAGGATCTGACTTAAGTAGAGCCTGCCAAGGGGTGAGGTGATCTCCTCAGGTTGCTGGTGGCATTGCTGTGGTGTTTCTCCCTGCCACAGAAGACAGAAGGAAACTGCAGATCAGAAAGTCTCATGCTTTGACAGCAGGTGGTATGCTAGGAAGGCTAAAACATGAGTGTTGGGGACCCTGGACCACCATCCCAGCTTATGAAAATTGTGAACTGCCTTTATGAGAAACTGTCTCCTTTGGGAAAACCTGACCTTCGACCAAAGTAGATTCTCTTGTTCTGTCAAGAGATAAGCCCAGGAAACTACCCATTGTTCCAAGAGAGCCTCAGGGAATCACCTGCTGTTCTGGGAAGGTTAATCAGTGCCAGGTTAAAGAATAGGCTCCCTCAGATCTCAGGTCTCACTAACTTAAAGAACGTCTGGCATTTGCTGGGGCTAGATGGCCCCGGGCAGAGGACCTTTGCCCTTCTTTCTTCCTTGTCTAAGACTATATATTGTAAACTGCTCCCCCATTAAATGGAGACCTTGACAAGACCCCCTTTTTGCTTGGTCGTCTGTTCTCTCTCCCACCCATGTTCTCTTTCAGGTGAGATCCACCTCGATACCCCACGAATAATCAGACCCGTGAGTCGGGTCACATGAGTATTGTTACAATGAAGGGAGACAGGAGAGCCTACAGTGAAGAATTAAACATTCCAGTGAGTTCTCTGCAGCCATGCCTCAGAGCTAGCTAGCAGAGACTAAGGGATGAGGGAAGAGTCACCTGTGGGTGGCAGGTCATTGAACAGTTGCCCTTAGATCCCAGTTAAGCCTCAGTCATGCAAAGGATGGTCCCTGAATGAAAGCAGCAGGAAGTTACATTTTTATTTCCTCATTTTGTGTGTGCATATAATATGTTGTGTGCATGTATGCTTCAGTCTGTGTGAAGGTCAGAGGACAACTTACAGGAGTTGGTTCTCTCCTTCCATCATGTGAGTCTCAGAGCACGGACTCAGGTCATCAGGCTTGTCAGCAGGCATCTTGACTAACTGGGCTGTATCACTTATCCAAGAAAGAATTTTTTGAACCCCACTCCCACCACCAACTGCCCCCAGAGTCTGTCTTGTTTCTACTGGTATGTAACATCAATATCATCTCTCTTGCCCTCACAATAGGAAAAATGATTTTAAAAACTGCAAAAATGAACCATCAAAAATGAGGTCACAGGGCAAACTTCCCCATCAAAATTTGGAGAGAAAGATGAGTGCAGCTTCCTGGGATAAGGAATGGGGTAACGTCTGCAGAAGAACTTTGACTACTGTGAGCCAACTGCTGGAAGCTGGGGAAAACCCTCATAGATTCATCTAGAAGTCCTACTAGGTTCCCATGAAGAAGATCACAGGAAAATCCCCATCATGATTAGGGCAGGGGGGAGTGAAATCATTTTAAGACAAACCAGAGAACTCTCTTCTTCATAACAAAGACCTCTGGCAACAGTGGGCAGTACTAGCTGGGCGTAGTGGGTTATTTATAAGGAGAGAAAGACATAAAGGCATAAAGTCCGGATGAGGCTTGTTACAGGGGATGGTGTGGCAAAGATGGTCATATTGTATTACACATGTATAATGAAATTCTCAAAGAATAGGGTTAACAAAAAAAACAAAAACAAAAAAAAGTAACTGTTAGTATTCTGTCTAAACTCCACCTCCACAGTTATCTAGCAAGAGCCAGGTATGCTCCTCCTCGCAGTTACCTGGCAACAGCCAGGTAGGCCTGCCCACTATAAAAGGGGCTGCTTGCTTCCTCCTCTCTCTCTTAATCTCTTACTCTCTTGTTCTCTTGCCTCTAGCTTCTCTCTGTCCCCTCGCCTCTCCACCCTTCCCTTTCCCCTCTCTCCACGTGGTCATGGCCAGCCTCCACTACTCTCCTCTCTCTCTCCTCTCCCCTCCTATCTTCTTCCCTCTGTGCTAAATAAACCCCCCCTCGTGGAACCGTCTGGTCTGCTGTTATCTGTTCTAAGCTGCGTGATGAAGTCTAACAGTAACTTCTTTGGCAGAGCCTCACCTGACCCTGAAGAGCTGACAAATAGAGAATTCAACCTTCTTTAACTTCCTGTCTCAGGAAAGGAGAAGAGGTGACCTGGGAAAGAAGTTGAAGCCATGGCTGGAATTATAGTTCAGTGAGTTTGTTATTTTTATTCTTAACCCTGGACCAGGGTTCAGTTCCCAGCTTCCGCATGACTCATAACCTTCTGTAACTCCAGTTTCAGAGAATTCACTCTTCTGGCCTCCACAAACACATGCAAACACACGAAGATATTTCTTAATGATTTTTTTTTTAAAGAATAAAATCTCTTCTAAAAGTCACCACCCAGACAAGTAGTAATGGGGTATGTCTTTAGTCCCAGTACTTGGGAGGCAGACGGAGGTAGATCTCTGAATTCAAGGCCAGCCTGGTCAACAAAGTGAGTATAAAGACAGCCAGGGCTTCACAGAGAAACCCTGTCTCAAAAATAAATATAAATTAATTAATTAATTAATTAATTTAAATGTCTATATCTAATGAAATTATCCTATAAGAATAAACATCAATAGAGAGGTTGCCAGCCAAATAAAGACAGGATATTTGTTACTTATGGAATTGCCTTGTAAAAAATAAAGAAATTCTTCTATTTGTCCCATAACATGATGAAATCTCTCACAAGACCATTAGCAACATTTACTACCCACTTCAAAGTTAAAATATATGTCTGTTACTCAAATTAATACACATAACTAAAACAAGCTGGTGTTGTACAGGGATTTATAAACAATGTTTACTGTGATAATGTGCACAGGTCATGCATGTCTAGTTATAAAATGTCTAGGGAAATGTTACATTGGTAGGTGAGGTATGGAACCAGCAAGCCACAGTACAGGAATTTTTTTCTTTGTCTCTTGATACACATTGGAATGTGTCTCTTTTCAAACCCCCAAATAAACTTGTTAATTTAGGGGAGGGGAGGGTAGAAGAGTGTTTGGTTGAAGGGTGAAAGAGAAAGTTAACGTGTCTTTGGATAAAAACTTGAAGAAGAAAACTTAAGTAGTGATATTAATTTCAGCTAAAGAATACTTCAAAATAAGAAGAAAAAACCCAGATGTTTAAAAAAAAAAAAAAGAAAGAGAGAAAGAAAGAAAGAAAGAAAGAAAAGAAAATGTGTCCAGCACACAAGAAGCAGCACTGTCTGAAGAGTTAATTCTGCAAGGTTTAACACTTTTTGGTGTGTATCTAAACACTGAGTTTCCAAACATGCAGAATTGCTAAAGGACATAGCTTAGCTCACCTCGAGTAGACACTGAACATGCTTGTTCAGTAACACATAGATCTAGATGACAGAAAGCAGGAAGAATACAGTAGAACTGAAAACCATCAGCCAACAGGATCTAAATGACATTTTCAGACAACTTCATCTGGTAGAATACACGTTTTTCTCAGGCTCAGATATAAAATTCATAGGTAGAGACCACTTCTGGGCCATAAAACACATTATAGCAAACTTAAAACATCAGGGAGATACAGAATAAACTCTTGGAACACGTGCAATTAACCTAGAAATCAGTAACGAGAAACAGATCAAAAGATCTCGCAATGTTCCGAAGCTAAACAATGCAGCTCTGGCTAGGAAGCTGGTCAAAGGCGATGTCTCTAGAGAAATGTATTTGAAAAGTATTTGAAACAAACAAAAGTTAAAAAAAAAAAAATCATTTGTGGCTTCAGATATCCTCTCTAGTCCACAAAGCTGGATTCTCTCCCTCCCTTGCCCTGGATATAAGAATGGAAATTTACTCTCATTTTGAACTTTGTACTCAGGGAAACCAGGCAGATATGACAGGGGTACCTGTTTAAAGGAAAAGAAATGGTGTTCCACAGATTGTCTAATTGGCACTACTTCCTATCTTCCTCCCCACTTGCATTACAAAAAACATAGTATCCAAGAAACATGTCTCATAGGAGGAAGAATGACCAGAAGGGCGCTCCTGCCTCCACCCACAGGACCTGTGAATAGGTTAAATGACATGGTATAGAAAAATTAAGGTTGTAAATAGACCCTGAGTTATCTCGGGAGTTTAGTGTAATCACACTGGCCCTAAGTAATAGTGTGAAGATAGTATTGTGAGCTGAGTGATGAGAGAAGATGTTGTTTACTGAGTGTCACTGACCTTGAAGCTGGAAGCGGGTCACAGGTAAGGAATGGAGGCATTATGGTTTACATAGGTAGTGTCCCCAAAGGCTCATGTGTTGAAGTCTAACCCCTAGTTGGTGGGTCTAATCATCAAAAGGTGATTGCAACATGAGGCCTTGGACCTAATCAATGTGGTTTTTAATCTGGTGGCATCACTGGGATGTGGTAACAATGAGAGCTGGAGCATGAGGTGAGGGGGTAGTTTACCGGAGGTCTACCTTTGAAGCAGACATCTTCTTTGGTTTCCCCCATGATGATACGAGGGAACTCTGGGTCCCCTCTTGGGGTTCTTAGCCTCATTAATAAGATAATTTAAAATTGAATCAAAGGGAAGCTTGAGGGTAAATTTAATCAGAGTTTAAAAGAAAAATCCCAGGGCAGACAAGCCATAAAATAAATCTCATCAACTACCTGGAGGAGGAGAATGGAAGAGAGAAAAAAAAAGCTATGCTGTTGGAGTTACCAGCATGCAGACATTCAACATGGCATCAGGAAGTCCTGTGGTGGAGAAGGGGAACTTGGAAAACAATTACGGAAGCCTGAAGTATCCAAAAATCACAGATTCTGGCCAACATCTGAAAGGAGATAGAAAGAAGAAAAAAGTGGCTTGTTAGAGACTGCTCTAGAAGGCAAACTTCTGAGAAAGACAGGTACAATATCTCATTCAAGAATAACTAATCTTGTCTGTCTCTTTAGTGGGACTTACAGTGTACCTGCCTATCTTCCTAGGGATGGTCCCTTGGCCAGGTGACAGACCCGCCCAAATGGAATGTCAGGTCTCCACCCAGCCTAAAGATTCTAATCTTTGACTGGAAGGAGTTTTCCCTTATATGGCTTTTTTGCTACGCTAACACTGCCATGTGGTTGGCCTCTTCTGTCATGTATTCCCGTTACTGTAACGTTCTACATCACCAGGGTCCAGAGACAATGGACTGAAGCCTCTGGCATCATAAATCTTTGCACTTTCTTTTTTTATATATTTAATGATATAAAGGTCAACAGATGTATGGGGCAGCCTTTAGACTCTGGAAAGGGCAAAAACCAGATCTCCTCTGTAATCCTGGAAATGTACACACTCCCAGGGCATCACCTTGGTCCACACTTGTGTTCAACCTCTGACTTCTGGGACCAAAAAAACCCCCAGATTTCTAATTTTTTTTTTTTTTTACCAACACTTGAATGGTCATTTGTAATAGCAGCAACAGATGATTAGAGTCCCTTTTCCAGACTGTGTAGATATTTTCTGTCAGCACATACCACTTCAGAGAGAAACATACAGAAATTGAAAGTCTGACTGTCCTGTAAAAATATCTAAGGACCTGTGTACTCATCTCATAATGAAATCCCACTGTCAAAAGTCAAATTCATCCAGTACCTAAATCTACAACACAAATGAATAGCTAATGACCATTAGATACTTGGAAATGCTTTGAATATGAGAGAGATCCCAACAGACTGAACAAACCTAGAAAGAAAGAGAGTAGAAGAGCGAATCCCTTTGAAAACATTTACTATCTTCAAAGAGAGAAGAGAAGATACTGAGTCTATAAAGTGAGACACTGAATTAACAGGAAGGGTCAGATTATCAACTCACATAAAGCTCAGAGACCTTAACTATTATCAAAATCTATTCACTTTATTAAGCACTCTAAAGATCTAGATGATCTTGATATGGAAAACAGAACATTCTGAAATGGCTTCCTTGGATTGATGGGTTCTTCCGTGCTGTTTTAGAATATCCGTACTGGGGCTGGAGAGATATCTCATCGATTAAGAGCACTGACTGCTTTTCCTCAGGAACTAGGTTCAATTTGTGACTCTGACATGATGGCTCACAACTACCTGTAACCCCAATTTCAGGGTATCTGATGATCTCTCTGGTCTCTGTGGGCACCAGGTACACACATAGTACACAGGTAAAACATTCATACACATTAGGTAGATGATAGATAGATAGATAGATAGATAGATAGATAGATAGATAGATAGATAGATAGATAATCATCTTTCTTTCAAATTTAACACATAAAAAAGATGTGGCAGGCACGTCTTTAATCATAGCACCGGGAGGCAAAGGCAGGCACATCTCTGAGCTCAACCTAGTATACAAATGGCATTCCAGACCAGCCAGAGCTGCATAATAAGACTCTATCTCAAGTATATTAAACAAACACACACACACACACACACAAATGCTTCTAAGTTTCATACAAAGGGCAATAACACAAATAAGTTTTATTCACACACACACACACTTTCCCTTTTTATATTCTGACCTGTTTTTTAACCTAATACTGATGTTTTCAGGTAGGTCACATCTCCAAGAAGGTTCATATTCAAGACCTGCATATTGAAAACAGTCTCTTCAGAACAGGTGTAGCCTGCTTCCAGCCCAGCAGAAGTGACAGTTCTTGCCTGGCGATACTTTCTTGTTTGTATCTACAAGTTTTAAGAATTGAATAGGTCGTGTCTTTCTTAACTTTGGTCTCTTCCATTTCAGGTCAGGCAGACTAAGTTGGAAACCAGCCACTAATTCCTTTCTCCCAGATGCATAAAGGGAACCCTGTATGAAGGAAACTGTTAGAAATCAGTACTAGGATAGCAGAAGCAAATATTTTAATAGAAAGGTTGAAGCAATACCAAAGAAGTCTCCCGAGAGGCACAACAAAAGATTAAAGAGACAGAATGAGGAAAGATACAATGCATCCAAAGAGCAATTCAGAAAGAAGCACGAGGAAGCCATGCTGAAAGGAAAATAATTCTTCTACCTAAGGAAAAGAGGTCTCAGGCTAGAAGTGGAAATATACTTTCCACATCCACACCGCACACCGGCACACCACACACCGCACACCCCACACCCCTGCCTTTGCCTTAGAAACCTGCACAGTGATGGAGGAAGTGGTTGTGGAGGGGAAACTGTACCAGGCTCACTATTCTACAGCACTTTTTTGATGTAGACTTACTATATTGCACAGGGTGTTCTTAAAAAAAAAAAAAAGAAAGAAAGAAAGAGAGAGAGAGAGAGAGAGAGAGAGAGAGAGAAAGAAAAGAAAGAAAAACTTCAAGTGCCACAGATTCAGAGGATCTTAAAACCCTGCAGAAGAATGGATACAGATATAAAGTTTGCTAATCTGAATAATATCACACCTCAAGAAGCACAGGAACCCCTCCTTCTTCTCTGTCTCTCTGTCTCAGTCTCTGCTGGCCCCCTCCCATAGTGTTGCAGCTCAGAAAATGTGGTAATTTGACAGGTGAGTTAGACAAAATCTCAAAACCAAGGTCTGTCTGACCTCTCCTCTCCTCTCCCCCCATCTTCTTTCTCCTCACGAAGAGCTTTCTACACAATTTTCTGTTTACTTGAAGCCTAGATCCATGGAGGAGCACAGTTGCTTTCAAATCTCCTCTCTGAAATCTCACTAATCAAGAAAGGAAAGATTAAGCCCTTACCAAAAAGAAGGAAACTGAAAATCAAATACCACAGCTTTTGCTAAGGAAGCTTTGACCCACCATTGAATATTCTTGGTTCTTTGTATCATTTACTGTCCCTCTAAAATCACAGCCCTATCCACTTCCCTGTCTCTTACGAAGACGACTGTTGGATTTCATTTGGCTCTGTCTTCAAGTTTACACATCTTATTGCCATTACTTGCTTGCTTGTTTTTGAAAGCCAAGCTGAGTTCTCATGTTCTATGTGAGTTCTACATACATGTGTACATTAATGAATTGTGATACATTTCTCTAATTAACCTGTCTTTTGTTGTAGAGGCATTGATCACACTCTGTGACGGGCATAAGAGGGTGTCTTAGTTACTGTTCTATTGCTGTGAAGAGCCACCATTACCAAGGTAACTTGGAAAAGAAAGCATTTAGTTGGGGGCTTGCTTATAGAAGGTGAGTCCATGACAATCATGGCAGGGAGCATGGTGACAGACTGAGGGCTTACATCAAATCTACAAGATGGAAGAAGGGGGAGGGGGGAGACAGAGAGACAGACAGAGAGAGACACACAGAGAAACACACACAGAGAGACAAAGAGATACATGGAAACAGAGAGTCTGGACCAGGCACAGGCTTTTGAAACATCAAAGCCATGCCAGTGACATACCTCCCAATCCTTCCTAAACAGTCCACCAACTGGGTTCAAGTATATGAGCCCATTCTCATCCAAACCAACACAGAGAGGCCACCCAGTTTTGTACTCCTGAAGTTAAATGGAAACTTTTTTCTTATCTCATAAGAAGAAGGCAATGGGTTCCAGAGAAAAGAGGGGTGATAGAAATCCTGCAAATGGTACTGAAGAGACATCTAAAACAATGGTGAACAAATCATCCAGTGCAGAAGACAAGCACCCAGAGAATCCAGAGCAGGTGTCTGTAATGTCTCTAACATTACAAGGAGGACTGGAGAGAGGAGGAGAGGGAGGGAGGATACAGAAAGAGATGGTGGTGGAAGTTACCTTATATTTATGAAGTCTTATTACAAGAAGCAAGCTGTGATTTTCCAAATGAATGTACTGCATATGAATTATAATAGATAAAATATTTATTTGTTCAAAATATGCATTTCCATTCATGACCCCAACTATTTGATCACCAAACATACATTTACTGGTTTATTGAATGTTGCTTCAATGTTCTTTAATTGAAAATGTTTGTATGTCCTATACTTTATAGCTTTACTTAGGTGTGTTGTGTGTGCACATGTGTACATGCACACCATTGTCCATGTTTGGGCATGTGTGTGCGTGTGTATGTGTAACTGCATGTATGTGTATGTGGTGTATGTGAATGTTGGAGTATGTGTGTACATGAGTGTGTGCATGTGTTTGTGTGTATATGTGTGCATATGTATGTGCAAGTGCAAACATGTGCATATGGGGAGTTGGGTGGGTGTGTAGGTGTGTATATGTGTGTACATGTGGGTGTGTGCACATGTGTGTTATTAATGTATATGTGTGATATACACATTTGTGTATGGGGGTTGGTTGTTGGAGGTACATGTATGTCTGTATGAGCATATATCTCTTTATGGGTAAGATTTTACATATTTCCACACATATTTCTCCCCATTTGGAATATATTTTCATGTTCTTTGCTCTTATTTATTTGTGTGTGTGGGGGTGCACATACATTTCTGTATTATCAAGGAAAAAGAAAGACTGGCCATAATAACACCATTTTTTTAACTTCTTCCATTTTGAAAAAATGGCAACAGTTCCTGGAAAGCACAGTAATTAGCATTCTCAGAACTAAAGCAACTGATTTCCTGGATTTTGCCACCCCTCATCCTTCAGAGCCCTGGTAATGGCTGCCGCAAGAGATGTTTATGCATCTAACATTCACGTACTCACTGCTTCCTGGTCACTCCTAGCAAGGGGTCATCTCAGGCCAACCAGAGGTATTGTTTTGGTCCCTATCCCTCATCTTTTCCTCTGGTCTGTAGGCTGGCAGCCAGCTCTCTGGGGTTTGGATCTAAAGACCTCCCTTCTGCAGGTTCTCTCAGATTAAACCTGTTGTAGAAATAGCTCACTTCCTCACTCTCTTTGTCGACATTTTAAAAAAATGTAATCTTAAAGGAAATAAGAGATAGTTAACTTGGAAAGTGCCCACTGCAGCATGGAGTGGACACCCCAGAAGAGCCCGCTGTAAGGGCATGATGGGGGTTTCCAAACCAACTCAGACGCCATCCCAGCCCAGACCCAGCTCTTTGAGTCAGTCACCCCCAGCATCTCCTCCATCTACCAGCCGCTGGACCTCGAGGAGGAGCCAGTGTTGCAGAACAAGATCCGAGAGCACATCATTGCCATTGAAGATGAAAACCTGAAGCATAGCGGTGACGAAAGAAGTCTTGGCAATGGTTTAGTGTCTATCGTTCTTCGGTGACCAGAGTGCGTGACCCAGGCCAGGAGTTGTGGCAATGAGTGTCTGTGTGTAGAGCTGGTGGACACAAAATATAGAGCGATGTGCTGCAGTTTGCAATGCCACTGTGAGGGGTGAGAAGGAAGGAGGAAGTGAGCAGTGCATACCTGGTGGAGAGAGGCTGAACTATGTCGATGTCTGAGGCCTGAGCTACCACCCTAGGGCATGTCTGAGTCCATGGTCCTACTGCGTGTTCCTGGCCTGTGTTACCACCAACATAGATTTCCGTATTCTTTGCCGTTATTTATTTGCGTGGACTAAGTGGGAACGAGCATGTTTGGACTCATGGTCCTGGTGCAGCTGGGACGTGTTGATGTCCGTGGCAGCGATATTGATGCTGAGGGCCATGCAGATATCCATAAGACTGCGCTGCTGCCTGAAGCCATGTTGATGTCCATTGGCTATGATGAGGGGCTTGGGAGGATGTCTGGGTTCGTGATCCTGCTGCAGCCAGTGGCCGTATTGATTTCCATGACCTTATTAACACTAAAGGCCATGTCAATGATCTGTGCTGCCGTTTGAGGCCAATGTTGATGACTATAAGCCAGGCTGCCACCAGTGACTGTGTTATTGTCCATGGCCCATACTGCCACTGGAGACCATGTGTCTGTGGCACATACTGACGTCAGAGGCCAGGTAGAGATGTCCATGGACAACGCTATAGACAGATACCATGTGGAAGTTCATGACCCATGCTCCTGTTTATAAAGGTAATTATAAAGAACAAAGAAGCTTCTTCTACAGTGGTATTGCCGATTGTAGACTCACAGTTGAAAAAAAGAGCCATAGAAGGCTTCTGTGATAACATCCCTATTTCCCCCACCTCTTCACCTCCCACCCCCTAAAGTAGTATCTTAGACATTGAAGAGAACTATTAAAAGTCGTGAAACAGTTGCTGAAGTGTAGCTCTCCACAACAGATGGCTACTGGTGGGGGCAGAGGTGGAGAAGGACTCACTGTTTTTTAAGGGGCTGGCCACTGGGAGTTTGACCATGCTCCAGTGAGTATATAGACAACACACATTAAGATCTTTTGACGGGGGCGGGGAGGAGGAAGACCACCAGGAGTGGTGAACCTGGGAGGCCTAGAAGCAAGGGTGATCAAGGATGACCAGGTGCATTATGTGAAATTCCCAAACAATCAATAAAAATATGTTAAAAAGAAAGGGAGAGAAAGTTTACTCTAGAACCAAATATGAGAGCTCAGCACCTGTGTGGTGGCCTCTATGAGGTGAATGTTTGTTTAGTCTCCAGTTTGTGAAACTACTTAAGAAGGATTAGGGAGTGTGGCCTTATGGGAGGAGGCCTGTCACTGGAGGTGGGTTTTGAGGGTTCAAACCTTCATGCCAGGCCCAGTCCTCCCTCTCTGCTTGCTGTTCGTGGGCCAGATATAAACTCTCAGCTACTCCTAAAGCAGCATGACGGCCAGTTGGCTGCCATGTTCCACGCCATGATAGTCATGGACTAATCCTTGGAACTTTAACTAAGCACCCAATTAAATGCTATCTTTTATAAGCTGTCTTGGTCATGATGTCTCTTCAAAGCAACAGAATGACAATTGAGATAGCAAGGGAACACAGATTTAGGTTACCTCAAATTCAGCTTTCCAACATGGAAGCAGTTTTATGAAGTTTTTATAGTAACAGAACAACAACAACAACAACAAATCATCATAAATCAAGGTACTTTTTGAATTCATGGTAGAAATCTCAAAGAAGCAATTTTTAACCAAGAAAGAAGGCTAAGCCTCAGAGGCATGCTGTCTGGTGAGATTCTTAGCTCTTGGATAGATAGAAACTAGTGGCCAGCTAAAACAATACATTTCAAGAGGTTTTTATCAATGAGTCACAAGATGTTAGGTCACGCGCAGAAGTGGGCCAGGAATGTCTATTTATGGGGCTAAAGATGAGCCAAGATAGATTGTAACTCAGCCCTTGACCTGCACTATTCTAATCTCTCTGTGGTTTCTGGAAGCTCTAATCAACCCAGCAGAAGGGTCAGCTGGAGATTTATGGGAACTTCCCTTCACACCACACACACACATACACACAACACACACACACACACAGACACACAGACACACACACAGGCTCACTGTTCTCTCCACCTCTAGTGATTCTCTTGACTCTACCCTTCAGAAGTACGTCACTGCATCCAGCTCTATGCGGGTTCTGAAAATCCAAACCTAGGTCCTCACGCTTGTATGGCAACTACTTACTCTAAACCATTTACCCAGTCCACACCTCATAACTGTCAGCATATGTTTGTTATGCCACTCATACACATGAGTAAATGGGGGCAGGGCATTCCTAAGAGTTTGCTCCCAGGGCAGATTTAGATTTACCTTCACTGTTTTTGCCTTAATTGTAGCTTAAATTGGCCTTCCTAATCTCTGCTTTTACCAGGAATTACGCACAAGTCAGAAGCTGCTAGCTTAGAGGACTAACCCCAGCCTTGTCTACCTTTCTAATACTTTCAGAATCCACTGACTTGCAGACCACTATTCTATGGCTTGACATGATTGTTGTGTGTGTCCCTCTATGACTAAAGTTCGCTCATTTTATAAGAACACCAGTCTAAGATTAGGATGCTGTGTACAATATGACTTCTTCTATCCTACAGTCCCAATGATCCTAAGGTATTTCTTCCATGATCATGGTCACGCCAGGGGTAAAGGCGTCAACATATGGTTTTAGGAGATAGAGTTCAACCCACATTTCCCCAGCTAGTCAATCACTCTGTTCTAGCATGCTTTTCCCCTCTGTGTCCTTCAAACCTTTAACTTAGTCTACTTCACTGACTACACTATTCTCAGTAGAACTACACTCAGAAACACTTCTTTTGAATACATACAACCTAGTCTCATAATGTCCCAGAAAAACCACATATCAAATGGTGCCAGCCTAGTTCCTCTGAGAAGAAAGCGTTTGATAGCTGCCTACCAGATCTGATGTCTGAATGGTCTAATGAGCCCTGTACTGAACATCAAAAGAATAAAATTGTCTGACTAAAAGACACATAAAGTTTGAGACCAGAAAACCCAATTCTAGCACAGGTACTCAGAGAAAAACTGGGACCAACACAACTCTAGCAATTCTAGTGTATATTGTCTGCGTCATCCCCTAGCTTAAAGCTCCACCAATGACCCAAATTTAATTTCCACCCTTAAGGCAGTCCTAGAGTGCACCCAAGGCTATGTATTTGATTAAATGAAAATTCTTAGGGATGAGGAAGAAGAGAAAGAAGAGGAGGAGGAGGTAAGAAAATAGGAAATAGGGGAATAGAAAAGAATCCTTCTTACCCATCATTAAACAGAAATGGGAGTCGGGGGGTGGGGTCCCTGAGATAAATTACAGGAAGACAGACATAGGCAGTTACAGACTGGTTTGAAGCTATTTCGGCTGTTACTGGGTAAGTCATAAGGCCCATAGTGAATTTCCCAAGCTTTCGAATTTAAATGGGAGCAGACAGTACATGGCTTTCATTTCAGTGCATTGGGTTGGTCATGAAGAAAACTCTTTGTGTTGTGATTAGCTCATGCTTGACCCACCTCAAGAATGTTTTCAGAATGACAGAACATTTCATTCTCAGAGACATCTCTAGGGTTCAAGGAAGTCTAATCTGCATATTTACAGGGCCTCTGGTGACCCAGCCAGCAGCTGAAGACGAAGACTCCCCCTCTTTTGTAGGCGGGCTGTTATTGTTACTCCAGCTGCACTTGGGTAATGACGCCCACCTTTGCACTCTAAACATAGACTAAGAGAGCAATTAATAGAACTTAATCACAGCGAAAGAAAATCCTACTTTAAAAAAAAAATTATCTTGCTTTAGAATAATGCAGTTGTGCTCTGTGAACCAAAAATTTTAGACTTGGTTTAACCTTAATCCTTAAAAACAGAATGCCATTTTTCTATAAACCTAGCACTTAGGAGACTAACTTGAGTTCCAGGCCAGTCTACCTATAGTGTAAAGCTCTGCCTTACAGATATAAGGACATGGGTTCCATCTCACAAACTGTTTGAAATAAGAGAGAGATGGTGGCATGTGCTTGTAGTCCCAGCACTGAGGAGGCTAGCAGAGACAGATGTCTCTCTGGGGCTTGTTGGACATAAATCCTCTACTACTCCATACATTCAAGGCCAGCAAATGCATGGGTATGGTGGCTCACACCCATGATATCAGCACTTGGAAGAAGATGACATGACTGTAAGTCCAAGATTGTCACCTTCAGGCAACATAGCAAGTTTGATGTCAGCCTGGGATAAACCAGGATGCAGGAGACCCTGTGTCAACACAAGCTAAACAAAGGGATTTTCTCAGCCTATCATAATCATTTGTGCAAACAGATTAACTTCTGACCAACTGTTGCGGGAGTAACTGGTTTCTTATGCCAAAACGCTCATAGGACTCAGCATCTGAATGCCAGCAAATCCACTCTAAACAGAAGAATGGAACACGGATTCCATTCCTTGCTTCTGCTGTTACAGTGAGGCTTGTAATAATAAAGTGTGACCCATACTCGATAGCCAATGATCCTTCCTCTAATTCACAGGGCTAATGAACTTCAAGCAAGAAACCTTGTATTAAGGCCTAGATGGAATGTTAAGGTCTAGGTAACTGCTACCTGGCTAGCCTACCATTTTGTGCTGCTGCTAATATTATAAGGAAAATTTCTCATATGGTTGTTTCTGCTGTTACTAGGAAACTTTCTCATCCCCAAGTTGATTACATACTCTGTTAAATTCTGTGCCCTTGGAAATCAATCATGATAGAAGTCAGTAGAACTGCTTTGTATAGTTACCCACAATAAGCTTGGACCCAAGCTAACCACCCTGCAGCATTTCCTGCACCCGTGGATAAACTTTTATGGCATTTGCTTTTATAAGCTGCCCCTGGGATGGACCCCAACATAACGGAGACAACTATACCAATATAAGAAACTGTGGGATAGTGCACCGTGCTGGGAAACTTGATAAGGTTGAGAGGGTTGGAAGTCCTGAAACCTCTGAGAGGACAGTAGGAGCTTCACCTGCTTCCAACCATGTCTTGTCATGTGACCACACTCCCAATATAGGAAAATGACATGGTCATGTAGATCAGAACAGAGTTTTCCATGCTAATGAGGTATCTAGAGGCCTTGAGAGTTTAGTCAATAAACTTCCCTTTCTGGACATTCCTTCCTGAAAATGGTATTTAATCTCTGGTCCACCCTGAAGAGATGGTATACACCCCTTTTCCATGATGAGCAGTCAGTAAACAGTTTGGAATCAAGGACTATCTCTTTCATCAAGAACTACCATGGGGAGCATGGAAAAGCCCAACAGCCTAAGTCTCTTTCAGAAGGCCCCTCTGCTCTTCTAGACAACTGCCACTAAGTTAAGGACAATCACCAATAAGCTAAGCCAGAGTTCTCCTTCCCCAGGCCTTGGCTCTCAGCCCTCTGGCTCCTCCATTCCAATTCCCCTCGACCCAGCAGTGTCTGGATTTCCTTGAGTTTGGGAGCCTCGGGTCCAGGCTCCTCATTGCAGGCCCATGAACTCTGACTCCTCTGTAGTTTCCAGTGCCACCTGGACTCAGAGAACCCCAGATTTGGCCTCCCACAACTTAGGCTCTGTTTTCCCACCCCCAGCCCCCAGTGGTGTATCGGTGCTTCCCTAGAGTCTAGCACCTGACAGCGGGCATAGGGTAAATGTGGTCCCCTGTTCCAGAGGGAGTCCCACGATGATCTCTGGCCTAGCCTGGTGTGGGGGTCCGACCAAGAGGACAGAATGCAAGCAGGGAGGGGAGATTGCCTGCCTCCACTGCTGCTTCTGCTCGTGTCTTTGCTGTCTCCACCTGGTCACTCCCAGGTGCTGCACCTGTCTTTCCAGCCTGGGCCGATAAGAAGCTGGCTAGCTGGCAAGGAGGCAGCTTGGTGTCCCAGGCAGGTTCCAGGAGAGCAGATCTCTTCCCAAGTGTTACAGCTCTTGCAACAGAAACTTTTGGACATCGGGATGATTCTGCACACCTCTACTTCCCCTGAATAGAGCCTTTATATACAGTTTCAGGGTGGGTTAGATTCTGGCAGCAGATAACGCCTATTGGCTTGGTCTGAGAGCTTGGAGATACCTCATCTACATGTGGGAGAGCCTGAGGCACTATTCCTCATGTGATGACATGACCTCTCTGTGGAAGGGGCTGTGGGGACTGAAGCTAATGAAGAGAACTAGGGTCCAGGAGCAGACCGAACACCTGTTGTCCATAAGGATCCGGGGTTCGAGGCCTGTGCTTGCCAAGGCACCCAGCTGCTTCTCACAGTTCACCGTCCACAGGTAAATGCAGTCTAGCATCTCCACATTTTGTCTGCCCAGCAATGTTCCATACCCCAGTGGCAAGAGGAAATGCGGAACCACAAGAAACCATTTGGAATAAGACTTCCATCTTGAGTGGAGGTTGAGTAAAGTTTAAGTTCCCAAGACCTCCGTGGGAACTGACATCCTACTTGGCAGAAAGACACATATACATGGGTAACTGACATCCTGGTCGGCAAGTTAAAACATGAATGTTAGACAAATCCCATTCTGGTAGACAAGTTAGGTCATGAATATTAGACAAGGTAAGTCCCCTGCCACAGTTGAATACTCCAACCAATGAGAAAGGATAAATGCACAACAAAGACATGGTCCTAGGGAAATTCCCTATCTCTAAATCCTGATTGGTGGAATAACTTGATACAGATGTTTGTAGATCTCAGGCTTAAAATGCCTTATAGGATCTTGACTCAATGTCTTGGTTCAGTTCCCAAGTCTGAACCATGACCCTGATCTATCAGTCTGGGGGACATATGCTCAATAAACTCTGTCTGACTGAGATTGGTGTTTGAGTGATTAATGAGGCAACCCCTAGACCTCAGTATTTGAATGTGAGACATGGGCAACCAAACTTTCCCTGAGGGATTGATAGCTGAGCAAAAGTAAAGAGGCATCCTGTACATTCATGTACTAAATTGCAGAAATCAAGTGAGGTCTTTCTTGAGACAAAACCTTAACTTTGAGGGAAAAATAAGTTAAACGTTATCAAATTTGTTTGTAAGAAAGTTTTTAGATGAGAGATGTCATCAAATAACGAAACCTGAAGAGAAACTTTGCCTGGGGTGTAGTTAATCAGAGCATGCAAGAGAAAGAAAGAAAGAAAGAAAGAAAGAAAGAAAGAAAGAAAGAAAGAAAGAAAGAAAGAAAGAAAAGAAAGAAAGAAAGAAAGAAAGGACAGACAAAAAGAAGGAAGGGAAGGAGGGAAGGAAGAATCAAAGAATTTTTTTCAAGTTTCCTGAGGAGTGACTGAGTCATGACAGCTCTGAGCTAATCGATGGACTGGTCTGTTAGTGGATTCATAATTTGATGGCATCAGTGACAATCACTGTAAACTTTCAGAGGACTTAGCTGTTTGGAGTGGATTACTGGGACTTGTTTGTGGAAGCTGAATCTCTTCTCAGGCCACTTCCTCCCTCTCATGAGGTGAGAAGCCTCTTCTGCCAAAATCCCCACACATACCCCACACCTCTTGTTCTCATGTTTCTGCCTTGTCTCTTGAGTCTCTGAAACCAAGAGTCAAAATAAAGTCTTCCTTCACCAAGCTATTTTCTAAAGGATTTTGTCACCGAGATGCTAAGTCTGACTAAAGCACAAGAACTGAATGTTTTCTTTGTCAGCGTTTCCCTCTAACATCTGCATTTGATTAAAGCTCAGCTTTGGACATTGAGTTGAAAAAGAAGGAGAAGTGGGTGAGGAGAACTCTGCCAGCTTAACCAAGCATGTCCTTATTTATAGTAGAGGGTCAGGGAATGGGTAACGAAGACTAAAAGGAATCATCCAGAAGTACAAGGAAGGAATAGGGGAGAGGGGGGTGACACCAGCCAGCTGTGCTGTCCCGACTGAAAGGTCCTCAAGCACTCTCTACCTGAACCTGGACATAGTGTCTCTCCATCTGCCCTCCCCAGCTTTGTCCCATGTATTGATCATATCCATTTTGTTTCTTCTACTTCATGACAAGCTGTATCACCCCCACAGTCATAGCCAGTTCCTGGTGTTGCCTCCAAATCTTCTTTCCACACCACAAAACTGCCCAGACCTGTTGCTTGCAAACTGGTATGACCTCTGTCCAATTCCTGGGATTCTTGAACTGTAGTTATGTTTACTCAGCTGCTCACTCATGAATAAAGAATGCAGTCCACACCCAAAGAGCACATAAGCTATGAATTTTAAAACTAAGTCAAAAAAAATAAATTGTTAGAGTATATCAATAAGGCAGAGGAAGGAGGGATTAATGTTAGTTACCTCCATCTAGATTACTTAGTTACTTGTGTTGTAATACCTGGCAAGAAGCAACTTAAGAGGAGGGAGGAGGAGGTTTATATCTGGCTCCCAGTTCAACCGGACACAGTCCTTCATGGTGGGGGAGGTGTGTCAGCTGGAGCAGCTGGTCATGTTACATCCTTAGTCAGGAAGTAGAGGATGATGAATGTTGCTGCTCATCTCCTTTTCTCCCTTTTATTCACCAGGACCCAGTCCACACTTCAGGTAGCCTCTCTACCTGAATTATCCTAGTCTAGAAAATGCCTTGCAGACATGGCCAGACATATGTTCCCATGGTGATTCTAAATCTTGTCAACTTGACAACCAAGAATGACACAATTCTCAATCACAGTCCTTAAACTGGAAGAGAGCTTAGAGATGAGAAAATAGATTTGGGCAGAACTCATGGAGAGCAATGACTCTTAACCTGTGGGTTGTGTCCCTTTGGGGGTCACATATCAGATCTTTCCATTACAATTCATAAGAGTGGCAAAATTATGGCTATGAAGAAGCAATGATTTTATGATTTTTTAAAGAAAGGAAATTAAATTGTTTTTCTACTTTTGTTTGTTTTGTTTGTTTCTGAGGTGAGGTTTTGTTTTGTAGCCCTTCCTGGCCTAAAACTCACTATACTATATAGCCTAGGTTGGCCTTGAATGGTCTCAGCCTTCCAGGTACTGGGATTATAGGTATGTGTCACCACATCCAGTAATTTTTCTATTATTTAAATATGAATAGCCCATCTAAATCATGATTAGCTCTTCATATTTAATGACTAGAGTAAATAAGTGAATAGATAAACATCCAAGACCTGTTGAGTGCTCTAGATTGCTGTCTGGACACCCCTCCCCAGAGGACTTTGGGCACTTCTGCACCAGGAAGTTTATTTTGGAGCTGATTACTTAGTTGTTTGGGCCTACCCAGGATAAAGTGTTTACATGTCATGAACTATTATAAGAAGCCAAATGAGAAACATTCAGGAAGGGACCAGCAGAAGATTCAAGCTGGTGGAAAATTGAAAACATACAGGGTCAAGTGTTGACCCACAGCAAGAGAAAGTGAGAACATGGGATCCACTCTCTTGCATCATGAGGTACCTTCATCCCACACCTCATATGGGCAGTGGATTTGCAAGCACTCACTTCCTACAGCAGTAAAAAGATTAGTTGCTTGTTCCATGGGGTTGAAATATAAAAGCCAAGGGTTTGCCTGCTGGCAACTGATGTAGATGTGGCTAAGCTATACCCTAAGACAGTGTGGTGGATGGGGATGCCAGAGACAGGAGCAGATACGAGTTCATCATCTGTGTGCATATACTTGGTAAGCTTGTCAGCATCTCCCATCTTGGACCAATTCTTTCTAGAAACATAGGGGCTCTGAAGCTGCCTCTGAGTGTTGCATGGGGTCCTGGGGCACTCTGTGTTTTCATTGTCTTCATGACCTCCCTCACTAGATAGAAGTATATAATTGAATTGTGGCAATACATGGGGCAAGAGGTAGGGGGGGAGAGATGCACAGTAGTGAAGATGGATCTTAAAGTCACTATGACACCTGAGAAGCAAAAGGAAAAGGTGTGCTAAGTCCATCTATATGAAATTGTATGATAAGCAAATCAAAACTGTTATTTGGGAAACAGGAACTGCTGGAATGGAAAAGAGCATGCAGCAAAAAGAAAGAGGACAGGCAACACAAAGGCAAAGTGCTGGTTTTCTCCATGGAATGCAAGAGGGAGAAAGGAAAATCAGTTGTTGCTTTAGGATGCTTGAAGCTTCTGAAGTCCCTGTGTTGATGGAGTGGTCATCGTATGTTTAGTGTCCTGCACATTCTCTGTAGTGCCCTAATAATGCACCCCTACACCTGCCGCTGCAGGGAGTTGTTTGATTGACCAGGGCCCACTGTAGACTGAACCCCACTGCAGCACTTACACAAGGCCACATCTCCCTCCGATGATGCTCCCACCATGTCTGAGTATGACAGGTGCAATTAGAAGGACACAGACCTCTTCATCTGCTGGCTTTGCCTCAGGGAGTCTCCAAGCAGCTCTGTGGGCCATTCTTAGACTACAGGCCTTCTGGGAGGAGCCCAATCAAATGCCATTCTCTGTCACTCAGGGCCAACTTTGCAATGAGGATGATGTATACCCCACCCTCTTCATCCCCACCCCCACCAAAGCCCTTTCCAACTTTCTCCCTGTGTTCCTTGTATATTTCATCCCATGTTGGCTCCTTCCTCCTAAGCAGCAGCTGTATCTTATTGCATTCTTAACCGTGACCATCTTTATAGGAGGGATGGGTGGCAGGGAGGTGTGTGACCTGCAGGTACATCTGTGGGGAGCTGATGACACTACAGTCATACTCTGCACACCCTCCTAGGCCTCTCAGTGTAGAATCTGGAGATGTGGAGAAGAGCAATCATCTGCAAGCAGAATCATACATGACAGGAAGATCTCAAGTTTAAGGACTGCCTGGACTAGAGAGTGAGTTCAAGGTCACTTGACAACTTTATGTGACTCCTCTGCTTCAAAATAAAAAGAAAGTTGTAGATACAGCTGATGGTAGAGCACAAAGCCTTCAGGTCAGTCCCCAGTAGTGAAACAAAGGCAATGGTAATGACAGTATAAGGACAGTTAAAAAGCTCTCAAGCCAGCTTATCTGGCTTATGTGGGGAAGTCCCAGGCCAAGAAGAGATCCCATCTCAAATAAAAGATGGAAAGTGCCTGGTGACTCACACATGAAGTTGTTCTCTGACCTCCACACGTATGCCATGCTTCTGCACTACCTCTGTATATGAATGTGTATTCACACATAGACACAGAACCACACACACACACACACACACACATGCACACATACGGGGCGGGGGAATAAGGAAAAATATTTTCATAGCAAGCATAAGGACCTGGGTTCTCTACCCCAGCACCACAATTAAAAACCCACCACATCTCCCTCAAGTCTTCTGTCTGGAAGGAACTCCAGAACATCTAGACCAGAGATTTCATGACGGTAACCAATCCTGGGCAATGGCTCTTTTCCATTGCTTAATAGCTCCATGTTCATGTTGAAAGCCATACAAGGGCTTCACATGTGAGAAAATATCATTCTCATCACAGGCAATATCAAAACATCTAATTTTGCTCATGTTTTTGTTTATAATTTTATTGACCCTAAAATGGATTTTATGACAGTATATTTGGCAGATGGCACTAAAATGTCTTATGTTGATAAAATCAGTTATTATATGTTTCTAGAAAAATGAAAATAAATGCTCAGTGTGTCTTTCTACTTCAGTATGAACAGGCAGAATACGTACAATAATAGAAAGATCACAGTGGTCTGAAGTCAACTAACGGAGCCTGTCACTCTACACCAGAAGCTTTGCCCACGAATATGCTGATTAGGGAGAATCATACAATTTAAATCAAAATCCCCTCTGGCTAAACTTGACATTTCCAGAGAGAGTCGGAGCTCTTAGTCTTGTTAGTGAAAAAATTTAAGAGTGACTAAAAAGGAGGCTGGAGGGCGATTTTAATGACGGTTAAAAGACACACTGCAAGGCAGACAAACAAAATCACCAGCTGTCCAGATGAGGGAGATCCAAGAGAGAAAGCAACGCACGGTGAGCAAGACATAGACAGCAGCCGCAGGACATAAACCAGGATAATCAGCTACGTGGCAAAGGGTGTGGCGGGGAGGCAGGGCCACTTCAGAGAAACAGTACAGAAGCTCAAAATGTTGGGAAAGAAAGCTTAGAACACAAATCATCAAATAGTCGAGGGAAAGTCAAGGCAGGAGACTTGGGTGTCTCTATGTGTGTATGCACATTCATGTTGGAGGTAGTGCACAAGCATAGGCACATGTGTAGAGGTCAGAAAACAACTTCATGTGTGGGTCACCAGCTACTCCATTGCATCCATAGTCAAGAGAAGAGAGAAATAAACACATGCTGGTCTGTTAGTGCTCGGTGGCTCTCTATACTTATACTACCTGAAAACACTCTTCGGGAGTGGGATGGCCCTATTCACATCAATTATCATAATCAAGACGGACAATCCCCTAGGCTGGTTTGCTCTGGCCAATTCCTCTCTGAGACTCTCTTTTCAGGTGACTCTAAAGTATATCAAGTTAATAATACAAACTACTCATCACACCAGTCATCCACAAACACCCTTGGTTTGATCCAGAATCTAGTCCAAAGGGCCTAACACTGACTTTAATCCTATCTTTTGCAGTCTGGGACAACATGGAGTTTTGGGTTGTCTCTCTTTTTTTTCCCCTCTCTCATTCCTTTAATATCTTTGAAGAACATTGGCGAGTTATGTTATGTATCTTTTACAATTTGATAGTGTGATATATTAAAAAGTATGTGTTTATCTTTGCCCAGAGTTCCTGGAGTTGAGCTCTTGGAATATGTGGAATTTCCTGAGTGCTGGGAATGTTTCTTTGATGCTAACGAGGTTACGTTAGACTTAGCTAGCTCCAGCATCAGCACTGGGTGAAGACAAACAAAATGAGCTATATGATTAGAGTCCTAGCTCCCTGTCTCTAAAAAAAAAAAAAATGGAGATTGAAGGCAATCCTCAGTGGCCAAAGAGCATCAGATATGCCTACCAAACCTCTGTAAAAGTGTTGCTAGTGAGGCTTTGGATTGTGGGTATATGTGGCTCAGAGGGTGGCACACACAAACACTTAGAAAAGCTCGTTACACTCTGTCCCTGCTTCTTGCTGCATGCATGTCTTCCATCTGGCCTTTGTGGCTTTAGTAATAAGACTGAGATTATAAGTATAGAGCTTTTCTGAGTCTGATGAGTCACTGCAAAGAATTATTAAATCTAAGAGAGGATAGGTTGGAGATAGCCCCAAAGTTTGTGATTAAGAGGCAGAAACGTGCCAAGAATTGCAGGAGGTATCAGAAGTCGTTGCTGGAATTACAGAATAGAAAGCTCTGGAGTCCTAACCCCTCATGGACCAGAAATAAACAGTGTTAAAAGGTAGACAAACAAGGGGCTGAAGTGGGAGAAACAGATAAAGGGGTCAGTGGTCCCCAAGCTCATCTTCAAGGGGTTGACAGGACCATTGCAATTTCATAGAAAAGGAAAAGAATACAGGCTGGAGTTTGCCTAGATGACAGAGCAGGTGACCCTGGTGGGCCAGTGAGCTGACTGATCAGGACTTCAGTTCTGGTTCTGTAGGATTCTGGAGGAGTCATTATACTGCCATCACTGGCTGCAGATGTGGCTTCACCACCAGGTTAATTCCCCCAGATAGGTGTGGTCTCATCTTATCTCAGGAAGGCCTGTCCTAGGGTCATTGTTGCTTTGGGTACTTCAGGTACATTGATGTAAAGAAGTTTATGATATATTCCCTGTCATTTCTGGGATCCATGGTTAGCACAGAAAATAATGAAAAACTTAAAGATGAAAAAGAGAGTCCAATGGGGATGAAATGGATGGAGTGAGTTAGTCCACTGGTTCGTGCTATTCATTAAAGAACGGACAATCTTGAGGAACCAAGTCCTCTAACCTACAGGTCTGGAGTATAATTGTGACAACTAGCAGGTGTCAAAGATGAGGTGTTAGAAAATTATACAAAAGGTTATCTGAGGTCTCTTTGATTCCAGGTAGTTAGTGCCAGAATTGAATACAATATGCGGAGCAGCTAGCCAGTAGGTGTTAGTCAAATAGGTTTTGGAAAATTACACAAGGGATTACCTGAGGTCGCTGGTTATTTTTGGCAAGAATGCCAGAGAAGTGATTATGAGCCTCTAAGTGTCACATCAGGACACCACCTCAAGACACATATGACACTGGCTTATCTTGTCACTTGAACACTACCTGGGATCACTTGGTTAAGGCGATTGTGAGGTTTATCCACTTTAAATTTATGACTTTCTCATATCTATTGTTTTTAATGTTTAGGATCTAAATAAAGTATTAAACTATTATATAAATTCTTCTCAATTTCTAAAGGTATTTTTCCTCTTACATACCTATAATCCTAACACTTGGGAGACTGAGAGAGGAGGATCAAGAGTTCAAGACCAGCCTGAAACACATGAGACCATATCTCAAAAAGCCAAGAAAGAGAGAGAGAGAGAAAGAGAGAGAGGAAAAGAAAAGAAGAATTACCATTTTTTCTTAGTTACTGCTCTATTGCAGTAAAAAGGTACCATGATCAAGGAAGCTTATAAAAGAAAGCATTTAACTGGGGCTTGCTTACAATTTCAGAGGGTGAGTCCATAACTGTCAGGGGCAACCTTGCTTATACACTGAAGGCCTAAAATTAACCATAGGCCTAAGTCAGCCTGCTAACACAAAGTCTTGGTCTCTGTGGAAAAACACTGAACAGATGGCTATAAGATCTTGTAAACAAGTAGCCTTGGTGGAAATTTACCAGCCTGGATAGTCATAGACCTTGTGGATAGGTAACCTTGGTGGATAGTATCAACTTAGATAAGGACAAGTGAATCATAGGCAGAGTCAAAGTGACCTGTTCACCCAGCTGATACCCTGTTCTGGAAGATATCTGTACTCCCCCTGAACACCTACACTCCTGTGTCATCTCCTTCCCCACATCCTGCCTTTATGCGTTTATAACCCCTGTGTGAAAAAGTAAAAATTACAATTTGATCAGACTATAGATAAATCGTGGTTCTTTGCATTCGCATGTTTCCCTCCATTCTCTCTTTCAGGTGATCTCCCTGGACCCTGTTCACTGCCCTGCTGGATGGGACACACAACCATCATGGCAGGGAATATTGTGGCAGGCAGGCAAGCATGACACTGGAGCAATAGCTGAGAGCTCACATCCTAATCAGTAAGCAAGAGGCAGAGTAAGCCTGAGACTGGACCTGGCACAGGCTTTTAAAACCTCAAAGACCACACCTACTGACACTGCCTCCAACAAGGCCACACCTCTTAGTCCTTACACAGTTCACCAACTGAGAACCAAATATTTAAATCTATGATGCTATGGGAACCATCCTCATTTAAACTACTTCACTATTATAATAGAAAATGAAAGATAAATAATTATTTAGTTCATCAAATAAAACTGGAGTGGGGGATACAATAAATATGGCAGGCTGCAAGAAGGAAAATTCCCAGTTCCTGATTTGAGGAGGTTAGGGTTAGATAGGGTTCTAGTTTGCTTCCTTTTGCTGTGATGAACATCATGCCTGAAAGCAACTTCAGGAGCAAATGGTTCATTTGGTTTATGCTTCTAGTTTACAGTCCATCACTGAGGAAATCCAGGGCAGGAACTAAAGCAGAAAACATGGAGGAACACTCTTACTGGCCCCCTTTCAGCTCATTTTCACTTATCTTTCTTATCGAGTCCAAGCCCCCTAGGGACGACACCTCCAACAATGGTCTGGGTCCTCCTACATTAATTAACCATCAAGAAAATGCTCCACAGACACGCCTATGGGCCAATCTCATGAGGCAATTTCTCATCTGAGATTCTCTCTTCTCAAGTATGTCAAAGGTTAACCAAGATTAGCCATCACAGATAGTATATAAACTTACCATTCATTTCCATGTCAATCATAAGTAATGGATTTCTTTTTTTAAAAAGCCTAGAACAGGAAAAAAATCATTTATAAAAATCAATTATTAAAATCATTCATTATAAAAATCATTATTAATATATTATTTCTAAAATATTATACAATCATTAAACCATTTATTAATATCAATTATTAAAATCAATCATGAAAATCAATATACATCCCATGAGTATTTACACATATTAATTTAATAATTTAATTTGAAAAAAAAGAAGCTCTGTTCATAACCACCTATACCAATTGATTTGTAGTAGGTTCTTAGAATCATTATATACAAATTCTCCTAAATGATAAAAAAAAAGTTACCATTTTTTTCTGCTTTGAAGTAGTCTGTATTTTGTATTTATACCAAGACTTTATGAATGGAGAAAAATAATCCAAACAAAAATTGAAAATAGTAAAAAATGGCAGAGCTTATCATAAGCCCTTAATACATATGAATACATCAGCTATGGTGTTAGGCAATTAAGATAGAAATATGATTTAAGCCATAACTATAACTGTTAATGCTATAAAACTGATACTATCTAGAAGTAAAATATGATTGTGATATTATCCAACACACCGTATAAATGATTCATTTTTGGTCAGCCAACCAAGAACTTTATGAGCATAATAATGGGAATTTTATTCATTTGAAAGAAACAACCTCAATGTTAACATTATATGTGAAATGTTTTCTTAGAGTACAAACATGAATATCTAATGATATATTACTTGAATACCATTTTAGATATAACCCATTACAAACTATGTGGAAAAAAACTAGATTCCTGGCTTTCAAAAATGAAGGTCTGGGGCTGGAGAGACGGCTTAACAGTTCAGAGTACTTGCTGTTCTTACAGAGAACCTGAGTTCAGCTTCCAGGAACCAGGTTGGGTAGCTCACAACTCTCTAACTCTAGGGGGTCTAGCAACCTCTGAGGGCACCCAACTCACATACACATACCCACACACAGACACATGCCTATACAGCCTTTAAAATATTATATATTTTATGTGTATTTGCGTGTTCATGCAGGAGAGCTGTTGGAGTCCCTAGAACTGAAGTTAGGGACAACTGAGAACATGTGGTTGCTTGGAACAGACTTTGGGTCCTCTCCAAGAGAACTAAATGCTATTAACTGATGAGCCATTTCTCCAGACCTAAAATAAGTCTTTAAAAATATTGTTTTAAGTTCAATATGTATGTAGGTAAACATTTTATAAGACTTAGCTCCAGCATATTCATAGAGAATATAAATGCTGGCTATTGACTCTTCCACAAAATCTAACACAACATGGCCGAGTGCACAAACTACCAGCAAGGGGGAGCACCATCGAGCCCTGGTCTTCTGTGTCTCAGCAGAGGAATACCCTGGGCTTCAGGAGTGAGGTAGAGTTGCTGACACAGGAGTCCAGCATTTGTGGACATAGCAAATCTTTAAATGGGTGTGGAGAGGAATTGGGAGAGTGTATCTCAGAGGTAGAACACCTGCCTGACATGTGTGAGACCCTGGGTTCAATTCACAGTCCTGAAAACCAAACAAGAAGGGAGAAAGCAGCCATTGCCCTGATAAGTTGGTCCCTCTTAGTTCATGGGATCACACAGCTTTCTGGATAAGGCTAGCTTATCAACAGGAAGCACCTGTTTGCCTTGATTAACTTGTGTGCAGGAATCCCTAAAACAAACATAAAGTTAGTTCTCCACTGGTTCACAGTGTTATCTTTCCAGGGTCGAGTTTACCAGAATGGGAGTGGGAGTAGGCCTGTTAAGACAGGTTGATAGATACCATATAAGTTCTAAGAAGAATGCCTACAAAAAATGAATCTAGGGGGAAAAAAACCAAACAATTGAAATGGCCAATGGTAGGAAAATGTTGCAAAGACACCAGAGCTCTGGCACCAGGAGCTCAGCTTCAAAGTTCTGCAGAGGATGCGGCTGGCATCCCGTTATTCCACATGTATAGAAAACATGCAATATTTTTGTCATGGTTAGAGTTCGTTGATCAATTTTGGTGCTAAAATGGAGGTCCCTGCACATGCTAAGTATGCCCTGACCATTAGGGGTTTCTAAGCTTTCCCACATAGTATACATTAAGCACATTGCTCTCAGACTCCCATCCCCTCTTTTTGCTCCTCCTTCTTGCAATTAGTATCCTTTGTCCACCCAGAGAGTTTTGGTTCTATTTTTATATAATACGTACACACTCTTATGTACCTATACGAAATCTAAGATGAGCAATTGATAGAAAAACGATACTTAGCTTTCTAAGTATCACTCAATGTGGTTAACTCCTGCTGCATACATTGCCCTGCAAATGAAGTAAACTTCACTCGGGATTTTTAGTTTCGAAGAGGTTTGTTTGTTTTCCATTTTATGTATAGGAATGTTTCGCTTGCATGCCTGATGACTTCAGAGGTCAGACATGAGCTATCCTAGAACTGGAGTTACAGATGGGTGTGAGCTGCCTTGTGAGTGCTGAGAATCAAACCTAGGTCCTCTAGAAGAGCAACCAGCACTCTTAGCTGGTTAGCTATCTTTCTGGGTCCATAGATGCATCCGTAATGGTTGAAAAAAAAGAAAGAAAAGAAAAATTCCATTTGGGGACCAGCAATATTCCCCAGCAGGTAAAAGTACTTGTCATTGGTTTGAATGAAAATGGCCCCCATAGGCCTATAAAGAGTGGTACTATTAGGAGGTGTGGCCTTGTTGGAGTACTGTGGCTTTGTTGGAAGAAGTATGTCACTGTGGGTGGGCTTTGAGGTCTCAGATGCTCAAGCCAGGCTTAGTATCTCTTACTCTTCCTGTTGCCTATGGATCCAGATGTGGAACTCTCAGTTCCTCTCTGGGATCAGATGTGGAACTCTCAGTTCCCCTCCTGCACTATGTGAGCCCATGTGCTGTCATGGTTCCTGCCATGCTGATAATGGACTAACTTCTTAACTTTAAGCAATCCCAGTGAAATGCCTTCCTTTATAAGAGTTACTGTGGTTATGGCATCAATTCACAGCAATAAATCCCTAAGACATCACTGCTATGTAATTTTCCTTCAAGATTGTCAAATTCCATTCTGCTAGGAAGCTCTTTAAACAGGAAGGTAATCAACTCAAAATATCTTCTGGAAGTCCCTGAAACTGACCAGATCCACTAGGGCCCTCCCTGCCAGAGTAAGCAATAAAAGTCCGTTTCAGAGTAACTGAGCTAAGCTACAAAGAAGACTCTCAGACAAGTTGCAAACAAGATTTGAAATCAGACTAGCTACCTGGAAGAAGCAGAAAGCAGCTCAATTGCTGGAAGAGGTTTGGTCCAACTGAGGTACCTAGAAAGGACACTCCCCAGTCTTTTGAGCTGCCTGCAGTGTGTTCCAGGTTCCCAGATTTCTGAGTTTTACCTGTTCTGGGGTAGGTCTTGGTGGTGCAGCTGTCTTTGAGTCATTGTCATTTCTGTTCCTGTAAGTGACCCTTATCCCTATTCCTGTAAGTAACCCCAATAAGTAACCTACTGGTTCACCAAGTTGGACTTTGGTTGAGTCTGTACTGTTGTACGTTCCCTACTGGGTAAGTAGATATGTGTGTTATGTCTCCCCAGAAAAAAGTTTTATCACATAATAGCCACCAAACCTGATGATATGAGTTCAATACCTAGAGCCCACTGGTAGGAGAGAACTGACTCCTGCAAGTTGTCCCAAGACTTCTATATATGTATTGTGGCGCATGTATGACTCCCTCATAAATAAATAAATGTACAAAAAATTCCATTGTGTGTGTGTATATGCTGCAATTTCTTTATCCATCCCTCTATTGTTAGATATAACAGGGTGGTTCAATAGAAGCTACTGCAAAGGGTGTTACAGTATATATTGATATGTGTTTATGAAATGTGTTGACTAAGAGTCTGAGAAAATATCCAATACTGGTGTACTGGCTGGTTGTGTCGACACAAACTAAAGTCATCAAAAGAAAGGAGCCTCAGCTGAGGAAATGCCTCCATAAGATCCAGCAGTAAGGCATTTGCTCAATTCGTTTTCAATGGGACAGGGTCCAGCCCATGGTTGATTGTACCATCCCTAGGCTGGTGGTTCTGGGTTCTTTAAGGAAGGCTGAGCAAACAATGAAGCAAACCAGTAAGCAGCTTTTACTGGTTTTTATATCAACTCCTGCCTCCAGGTTCCTGCTCTGCTTCAGTTCCTATCCTGACTTCCTTCAGTGATGAACAGCAATGTGGAATAGGAGCTGAATAAACCCTTTTCCCTTCAACTTGCTTTGTAGTCATGGTGTTTCATTTTATGGCAGCAATAGAACCCCTAACTAGGAAAACTGGGTCACATAGTAGATCTCTTTTTGACTTGTTGGGGTTCAATCTCTCTCTCTCTCTCTCTCTCTCTCTCTCTCTCTCTCTCTCTCTCTCTCTCTCTCTCTGTGTGTGTGTGTGTAATACACTTGTTTTCGTGTGAGGGCATTAGTGTGGTCAGAGGACAACCTTGGGTGTCAGCCTTTCCATCTTATTTGAGATAGTGTCTCTTTGTTGTTTACTGCCATGTAGCCAAGTTAGCTGAACCTTGAGTTTCTGGAGAATTTCTGTTTCATCTCCCAGCTTCCATTAGGAGGGCTGAGATTGCAAGATACTGTCCTGTCTTTGCATGTCTTCTATTAATCCCACAGATGGGAGGAGAAAGAACACCAACCCAGATTATAGACTAATTAAAGCAAGCAATTAATTAAAGCAAGCTTTTTAAAATTTGTGTACATGGTCTGTCTCTCCCTAATGACAGGGTTTAAGAGATTAGCATTGGACATGGGTGAGATAAGGATTTTTATAGTTAAGGAATAGGGAGTTTCCAAATAGGGGATTTGACAGGCAAAGGTGTTACAAAAGCAGAACATAAGCATAACAAGATGGTGATAATAGCCTTCAGCAATGAAAACATGGTTTCAAGGTGACCACAAGGTGGTCATGACAAGGTGGTCATAAAAAGGTGGTCATAAAAAGTTGGTCATGACAGGTGGTCATGAAAGGTGGTCATAAAAAGGTGGTAATAACAAGGTGGTCATAAAAAGGTGGTCATAATAACCTCTTGAAACAAAGGTATGGTTGCCAGTTCCTAGGCAGTACAGAACCATTTGTAGTTAAGGTTACAGGAGAATCATAACTCAGTCCCTCAGAAAAAGATTGAATCATGGGCTGGAGAGAAGGCTCAGTTGTTAAGGGCACTGACTGCTCTTCCAGAGGTCCTGAGTTCAATTCCCAGCAACCACATGGTGACTCAGACCATCTGTAATGGGTCTGATGCCCTCTTCTGGTATGTCTGAAGAAAGCAATGGTGTACTCATAATACATAAAAATAAATAAATTAAATATTAAAAAAAAAAAAAAGATTGAATCCTAAACAGGAATGAACCTAGTTTTGTTTTACTATAAAAAGACTTTCAAACCTCAGATGGAGGTAGCATGCTTATCAGTTCTTGAGCTGCACAGTTGAGTTCATAGACTTGCATGGCAAGCATTATTTTCCAACCATCCCAGCTGTGTTTTTAGTTTGTGTTGTTTGTTTCTTTGTTTATGTATTTAAATATTTACCTGCATGCATATCTGTGTATCATATATGTGCCTGGTGCCTGTGGAGTCTAGAAGAATGTGTTAGATCCCCTTGATCTAGAGTTATAGATGGTTGTAAACTGCCATGTAAGTGCTGGGAATTGAACCTGGAACCTCTGGAAGAGCAACCAGTGCACTTAACCACTGAGCCAGCCCTCTAGCCCTGTTTTTAGTGTTTTGAGCTATATTTAGACTGATTTCCATGGTAAACCCTAACCCTAGTTTAAACTCCCATGGGTGATTTGTTTTAATCCATATCCTTGATATTTGTTGTTTCTTTCTTTTCTTTTTCTTTCTCTTTTTCTTTTTGGCAGCATATCATGCAGCTGAGGCTAGCCTCAAGCTTCTCAAAGATGATCATGAACTTCTGACCTTCCTTCCTAAACCTCCAGAGAGCTTAGGATTACAGACATATACAATTGTGTATGGTTTTGTGTAGTTCTGGAAATCAATCCTTGGGTTACATGAATACTAGACAAGTATCCTAACACCTGAGTTTCATTCCCAGCCTCTCTTGGCTTCTTAATGGTTGAATCTTGACTGGATGAGATGGAATCACAATGTAGTGTTTACTTTGTACTTCCCTGATTCTTAGTGAGGTTAAACATTTATTTTTTTTAGCCATTTGTATTTTATCTTTTGAGAATTATAAGCCCATCAACTCATTTATAAATCTGCTTGTATGATCTCTTATTTATTTATTTATTTATCATCTATTTCTTTATTATTTAAATTTTTGTGCATGTTAGATGGTACTCTTTGTCAGATTGTGGCTGTGGAGTAAGATGAAAAGAAAGAAGAAAAGATGAAAAGAGAGGTGTCAATATTAGCATATGAATGAAATCAATGAGAAAAGATAGGAAACTCCCCACCAAGGACTCCTCATAAAGGGCAGAGCATTTTAATAAAAGCCCTGGATGTGCAAAAGCAGAAAGCAGTTGCTGCACTGTATAACTGTTTAAATGACACATGAGGGGTTACAACTCACTTCACCTTGGATCATTGAGCCTCTGATCCTTCTACAACTCCACCCCACTTCCATTTTCCAAAGCACTTTTTTTCCCTAAAAAGCTACCTCTGTTTCTATCACTCTCCATATGTCCTGGGTCCAGTTCCTCCCTCAGGCACGTGCATGCCCTGCAGACTGGATATCCACATGTAGTAAGATTTATAGCTAGTGAATGACTTTTCCCATTCTGTAGGCTCTTTCCTTAATCAATCATTTTCTTTATTGTGCATACACATTTAATTTCTTGAGGTTTCATTCACCAATTGTTGATATTATTTTCTGAGCAACTGATATTTTATTTTCCAAGAGTAACTTTTATTTTTATTTTTTTAATTTACATTTCAGATGCCTTTCCCTTTCCCCATTTCCCCTCTCTAGAAACCTCTTATCCCATCCCCCCCTCCTAATTTTTGCTTTTATATCATTTTAATTACATCAAGTATTAAGGTCAGTTCTAGGTAGAGGAACTAGCAATACGATAGATGCAAATAGTCAAGGAACAAGCAAGACAATAAACATAAATAGTCAAAGAACAAGCAAGGCAATAAACGAAGTACCATGATCACTGTTCGTATTCTGTCTAAACTCCACCTCCACAGTTACCTGGCAACAGCCAGGTAGGCCTGCCCACTATAAAAGGGGCTGCTTGGCCCCTCCTCTCCCTCTTGCTCCCTCGAGCTCTTGCCTGCAGGTTCTCTCTGCCCCCTCTCCCCTTTCCTTCTCCCTCTCTCCACGTGGTCATGGCCGGCCTCCACCTCTTTCTGCTCTCTCTCTCTGCCTTTACTACCCTCCTGGCTCCCTCCCCATGCCCTGAATAAACTCTATTCTATGCTATACTGTCATGTGGCTGGTCCCTCAGGGGGAAGAGATGCCTCAGCATGGGCCTGTTGAGACATCCATCATTCCACCATTGGTTTCCATCCTATCAATCATGCCCATGATCGTTGTTTCTAAGGGCTTACCAGGATGACCAAAATATCTGAGCCTACTTCCCTGTTCAAGCCCAAAGTCATTTTCATGTCTGAAGCCTACTTCCTTGTTCTAGCCTAAAATTTAGATTCCTGCCTGAAATTACTTCTTTGTTCTAGCCTAAGATTTAGATTCCTGCCTGAAATTACTTCTTTGTTCTAGCCTAATGTCAGATTCCTGCCTGAAGCCCACTTCCTTGTCCTTGGCCAACGTCATATTCCTGCCAAGCACTCCATTTCCTTGTCCTTGGCCAATGTCAGATTCCTGCCAAGCATCCCACTTCCTTGTCCTTGGCCAATGTCAGATTCCTGCCAAGCATCCCATTTCCTTGTCCTTGGCCAATGTCAGATTCTTGCCAAACAACCCCAAAAGCTCTCTGCTTCTCCTCCTTTTTTATTTCATAAACAAGACTGAGCCTGTCTTAGGTTGTTCTGCCAAGAATGCCTTCCTTACCTGTCATGGAATATGCATTATCAAAAGCAATTCACTTCTGTCTTAGGGTGGTAAGGATCTGTGCAGAATCTTACCTGTCCTTGGCTTGCCAGCCTGTTAATTTAATAACTCTGTCTAGGGGTCCATTTTCAGTTTCAAGCCATGTACTTTGATGTACATGTTGATGTTGTTAAAGACAAGCTTTAACATGATGGGCAGGAATAAAATTATTCCCAGGACAAAAAAGGCTAGCATGATCAAGCTATATATGACATTCTTGAAGCTTGACCAAAAGAGAAATACTGACCTCAGGCCATGGGTGATTTTATCAGCAGTATCTGCCGCATCAACATTCAGCAGAGCAGCATTCTTTAAATTCATAAGCTCACTATGCAAATAACTTGACATCTTATTTTAAAAGCTCCTTGCCTGTGACTAGATCTTGAAGCCTTTGATTTCCTTTTCCCTTCAACAGTTTCAGACTTTGCAGTCTTACACTAAAATCTTTGATCCATTTGGGGTTAGTTCTTTTTCACAGGGTATGAGGTAAAGATCTTCTTTTATATACATGGATATATATGGATATATCCATATCCATATTGTGTATATATATACATATATAAACACAAATATATATATATACATATATATGTGTTGTATATATATATATGTATATATATATATATATATATATATATATATTACACATGCATACACACACACATACACCACACACACTGGATATATATGGGTATATTCAGTTTCTCCAAGACCACAAATGGTCCTGGGACAAGGCTGTCTTTTCTCTAATGTATATTTTTGGCATTTTCCCTAATGTATATTTTTAGATGTTGTAATTGCAGGGTTTATATTTGAGTCCTCCATTTTGTTCACTGATCTCTAGCTCAAGCTTTATTTGTTACTTTAGCTCTTTAGTACAACTTGAAATAAGGCATGGTGATACTTGAAGCATTATTCTGTTTGCCTGGGATTTCAGTGTCTATCTAGGACCTTCTGTGCTTCCACATGAATTTTCAATAAGTGGGTTTTGATTGTTTTAATTCTACCTGGTAACTTGTGTGCTTTGGTTGGGAACTGAGACTATTTAATTATGAAACATGTGTATTAACTCCTGTCATTTTGTTGATCTTATGTTTTCCTAATCCCAAATAATTTGTTTAATTACTATTTTAATATTTTTTTTTAACTGTAGCCTCATGGTTGTATTCACATCTCCTTTTAGTCTTAAGGATTCTTTAGACTACCTTCTATAGGGCTGGCTTAGTGGTCATGGATTCCTTTAGCCTAGCTTTTACTATGGAAAGATTTCCTTTCTTCTCAGCAAAAACAGTTTTGCTGAGTATAGCAGTCTGGCTTGGCAGTTCTCTTCAGTTCTTGAAATACTTCATCCCAAGGCCTGCTGGCTTTTAAAGCTTCTTTTTGACAAATCTACTGTTGTTCTGGTAGGCCTGTCTTTACATGAGATTTGTCATTATTCTCTTTCAGCTGTCTGAATACTTCCTTTGTTCTGTATATTTGGAGTTTAACCATACTATTTTGTGGACAGGATAATTTCTGGTATGTCTGTTTGTTGTTATAAATGTCTCCTGTGTGGGCAGCTCATTCTTTAAACTTGGGGAAATTTCTATTATAGCTTTATTCAAAATATTTTGTATGATTATAGCATTAATTTCTTCTCCTTTTTCTTAAGTTTAGATTTGTTCTTTTCATTGTGTCTATTTGTCTCAAAGGTTCTGTTTATACTTTATTAGTTTATCATCATCATTGTTTGAATGCTCCAATTCCTCTACTTTGTCTTCAAGCCCCAATAGTCTGTCTTCTATTTGATCCATTCTATTGGTGACAATTTCAATTGGCCTTTTTATTTGAATTATTGATTTTTTTTCTTTTCTAGTAATTTGGTTTGCTTGTTTGTTTTTTTCCAGTATTTCTGTCTCCTTATCGACTTCTCCTTTTACTCTATGATTGATTTCATTTGTTCAAATGTTTGTGATTTCTAGGAATTCCTGGGGGATTATTTGAATCAATTTTGATTTTTTTTTAACACATTTAATGATTTTGTTGCTATTGTTAGCCTTTGGGGTTTTTGTCTAATTCACTTTCATGGAAGAGTATTACTGTGAGTTTAGTAATTGGGGGAGGAGGATCTACTAATTACTTTTCTTTTGCAATAATAAAACACCATGACAAGGGAACTCCAAGAAGGGAAGTTTTATTTGGGCTCATGGTTCCAGAGAGATGGGAGTCCATCACCTTCATGGTAGGAAGGAATGGCAGTAGATAGTCATACTGGCTGAAGAAGCAAGTTATGAGCTTACATCTTAAACTACAAGCATGAAGCAGAGAGAAAGAGCACCAGGAAATCAAAGCTCACTTTCAGTAACATACTTCATCCAGCAAGGCCACATTTCCTACATCTCTCCTAATATTGGCATAACAGGAAACCACGCATTCAAATATGTGAGCCTGTGAAGGACATCCTCATTCAAACCACCACAAGGAGTCATATGCCTTAGTTTTTATGTTTATGTTTTACCTGTATGTATGTATGAACATACCTATGGAGTCCAGAAGACCACATCATGTCTTCTAGGCTGGAAATAAAGGAGGATATGAGCCACCATGTGAGGGTTATGAATCAATCCCAGTTGCTCTGCACAGCAAGTGTTCTCAACTTCTAAGCCATCTCTCTAGCCTCAATTTGTGTGTGTGTGTGTGTGTGTGTGTGTGTGTGTGTGTGTTGAGATTTGTAGACCAGATGATAAGCTGTTGCTCAGACTTTTAAAAACTCATCACATCTTTTCCAGTACAAGTACTTCCACTGTTAAAGAGGAACTAGTCTTAGTAACATTGTGATGTTATATAAAACCATGGTGCCATGCTCAATCCCTAGCATTCTCCTGAGAGTAAACTACTGTCAGCAAAATTATCACTATGAAAGTACAGACATAATATGAAAATACAGTAATAGTCATAAAAATGAAGCAATCACCACTCAAGCACCAATCCTTCTAGGAAGTAAAGGAACACTGACATTGCTGTGTGAATTAAGTAGGTGATGCTGTGGGTATGAATGCAAAGGACACAGAGTGAGCCTGGTGATTCATGTGTATTGACAGAAAAATTTAGAAGGGAAGAGCACATAGAAAGTGGGAAACAGTATGGACAAGTGTGTGAGGGGTGTTGAGGTGATGCACACCTTTAGTCCAAGCATTCAGGTGAAAGAAGCAAGTGCACATTCTACATAGCTCTCTACATAGCCAGCTGCAGGACAGGCAAACCTACAGTGAGACCCTGTCAAGGGAGAGAGAGAGAGAGAGAGAGAGAGAGAGAGAGAGAGAGAGAAACCTAAAACTGATCCAGCTCACAGGACGTTGAGACCTGAAAACTAGGTCAGTTGATCTTCTTTTGGAAGGCCTTTCAAAAGGAAAATGAAAGAGAATAGAGGAAAAAGAAATAAAACAGGGGATGTGGGAAATCAAGAGATGAGAGAAAGCACTAACAGAGCAGGACAGAACTTGTTGTGTATGTATGTAATGTATTTTGATCATATTTCCCACTATGTGCTCCCCCACTCCAATAAATACCTTGCCTCTATCTCTGCGTCTGTTTCTTCATCTCTTTCTCTCTTTATATCTCTCTTTTTCCATGTGTGTATCTATAAGTTTAATTACTTAAAGGAGCAAGGGTAATGTAGCAGGAGCAAAACCACTGAAAAACATGTCCCTCTCTCCCACACCAATCATAAATCCTCAGAAAGGGTTAGGATTTTGTGAGCCACCCACCCAAAACTATTAACTATCTAAAATTCCTCATGAAGTACAGAGCCTTATAAACCCCAGCCCCTCTACGATGTAGTAATGTAAGCTTAATCCTTTGAGTGTCTTGAGCAGGTAGTCAGATGAGATGCTGAGAACTCACGAGCTCAGTGTTCATGTCATCCAAAACACTCTTTCCTCCAGGTCTTATATTCTTTTTAGTAATTTTTTTGTCCATTATCAATATATCTGGTTGCCAGGAGCCATCAAGGAGAAGCTAACAACTAGCAGGTGGTCTTCCTGAGATGGTTCCACCACAGACTGTCAAGTTTATGACTGAATTGATTCTCTAGGCAAGGCTGAGAAAATTTTCATTTTAGGAAAGATTCCTGCTATTAATATGTTTTTCCTGTTATTGTTAAATATATATAACCATCACTAGCACTAGCCATCTTTTGAGTGGATCTCTGCAGAACAAGGATGTATTTTCTTATAGTGATGTTATATAGATAAATAGATGATTCCTTAATTTATTTATTTATTTTATTTATTTTATGGTTTTTTTCGAGACAGGTTTCTCTGTGTAGCCCTGGCTGTCCTGAACTCATTCTGTAGACCAGGCTGGTCTTAGGTTTCTTAATTTTTAACTATGATTCCATAAGAATTCCTAAAGTTATATTAGTAATTATGAAGTTATTTTACAGTAGGACTGCTATTAAGTTCTTTCTGATGTCAAAACTGGTATGAGAACTCTATCAGTTTTTCAAGTACATGAGTTTAATTGCTTCTGAGACAGCAAGTAGGCATCTACAACTTAGAGCACATTCCAAGAGGTTATAAAACATTAACAAAAGGTCATAAAAGGGAACTAAGAATTTACTATAGGTGCAAGGACAGAAGATAAAATATTGACTAGAAACTTCACTAATACCTTAGTCACAAAAAATATGGTTTTTAACTATGAACCTGTAAAGCTAGGGACAGATGATGAATATTTAGCCAGATAATTACTCATAATTAATATGCATGTAAACATTCTCTGTCTTAAACTTCATACTTGATTTATGATTTGAATTTATGTGTACACTTGTGATGAACTTTTTGCCATGTGGTACATATTCTGAAAGATGTATAAGTGCTGTGGACAAAGAGAGAGACAGAACTGAACTCAAGAAGAACTTGGAGTAATGGTGTTGGGAGCAAGAGCATTATGATTGCTATATCAGAGCAGGAGGAAAGAGAAAGATTAGGAAAGGAGAGAGCAGAGAGAACATTTAGAGAACAAGAGAGAACTTTCTCTTTTTTTGTATTTTTTATTGGATATTTTATTTACATTTCAGATGTTATCCCCTTTCCCTATTCCCCCCCTCCAGGAACCCCCAATTATATGGCCCCTGCTCCTTCATCTATGAGGATGTGCCCTCAACCCACCCACCCACTCCCACCTTCCCACACTTGAATTCCCCCACACTCAGCATCCAGCCTTCACAGGACCAAGGACCTCCTCTCCAACCTATGCCTGACAAGGCCATATACGTATACAGGCCCCTACATATACAGCTGGAGCCATGGGTCCCAGGCTGGTGGTTTAGACCCTGGACCTGAGAGAGAAATTCCATAGAAGACTTTTTGGAGAACTTTTTAGAGAGAACTTTTTGGAGAAGAACTTTTGTAGAAACTTTTTAGAAAACTGGAGAAATTAGAAATAAAGGCTAAAATTATGTTTCAAAGTGTTTCTTTTTCTTCCTGTGACTTCAACTAGCAGGCTGGGAGTTGAAACTATGAAATTCCTGCACAGATAGAACAAAGGCTACTTTACTTAGTTTTCCACCACCTGTTAGGTTACAGGTGCTAATCACCTAAGCCAGTGACTTTTAACCCTCAGAATAGCAAGAAAGTTTTTTAGGACTTTTTAAGAAGTTATCAACAAGCATTTAGTATAGTTAGAGAGCTAGAACATCCAGAGACCATCAGTCTTTAAAGCTACACCTGAGTCTGACTCTGTGTCTCATTTCAACCTGCTCCAAACAGGGAGACCCCCCCTTCCAAGCCTCCCCCCCAACCCCAGGAATCTGGTGTAGTCACTAATGGTGCCCTGGCAATGGTTGGTAAAAGAGAGGAACTTAAACTCTATGGAGATGATGTAATAGCCACCCCATTAGTTACATTTAATGAAGTACCATGGCATAGTATTTCCAGAAAACTTACCATAAAGAAAATGAACTGTGTTTTGCAAATCACCATGAAGACTTTGAGGTTTGGGCCCAACAAGATGACTCAGTGGTAAAAGTATTTTCTGAAGAAGCCTGACAGAAGACCTGAGTTCGATCCCTGGGACCCAATACCTAAAAGCTGTTCTCTGACTTGCACACATGTACTGTGGCATACACATCTATGTACACACACACACACACCACACACACACCCCTATCAATTTTATGTGGGTCAGGGATGAAATCATCCAAAATTCCAGCAGTTCTTTAAAAGAGTTGATGCTGAGCTGGGGTGTCCAGTCATTGGGGAGAAATTCATTGGGCCAACAGCGAGTTCCAGCAGGTCAAAACCTTCTGAAAAGAGTTGATGCTGACTGTGGTGTCATCATTTGCTGGGTGGAAATATGGCAGCTGAGTTGAGCCAAATGCTGAAAGGATTTTATGATCTGCAACATGCTACAAACTTGTCTGTGATATTGAAAAGAAATCTGTGCCGGAAGCTGATCATGAAAACTGGCTTGCAGCTTGTCTTAGTCACAATTTTATTGCTGTAAAGAACACCAAGACCAAGGTAATGATCCAAAGAGAAAGCATTTAATCTGAAATTCTAATACACTTTAAGTAAACTCATACTGAAAACAGAACAAATAAGTTAATCTTTACAATTTTCAAAGTGTCTGTGTATTAAATGAATAGATCAAGACAATTATTTATCCAATGTAGACTAGAGAAGCCCAAAGTCTGGCTACCACTGATGTGGTAAAAAATTTCAACCAAAACCTCAAGGTGAAGGACTTATTTATTTATACATTTACCTACGTATTGTTTATTTTGTGTGCATCTGTGCATGTGCGTGTGCATGTATGTGTACTGAGGATGGAAGCCTAGGGTCTTCTGTATGATAGCTAAGCATTGTATCACTAAACTATATTCTCAACCCTATAATATCATTAACAATAAATAGTATATTAGCTTCTAAAACTTGTAACTTGAGGCAAGTATGGAGACAAAATGCACAATGTGAAGTCAGAATTTTCTACAGCTAGCTACTTGGAGGTTGACTCAAAGACCAGAAAGACCTTAGATCAGCAATTAGTGTCAAAATACTAATGACCTCTGGCACCTCACACTAAAGGGATGGTATCTTAGTTTGGGTTTCCATTGCTTTGAAGACACACCATGACCAAGGAAACTCTTATAAAGGATGATATTTAATTGGAGCTGGCTTACAGTTTCAGAAGTTCAGTCTATTATCATCATGGCAGGAAGCATGGCAGCCTGCAGGCAGACATGGAATTCACCTATTGAATTTCTGCCCACAGAATAGATTCTTTTTTATTTTAGTTAATTATTTTACATGAGGAGTGGTAGTATTACATAAGGAGATCAGAAGAAAGTAAGGTACGCGTGAAAGTATAGGAGTAGTCCTCCCCCAGAGAATAAGACATGCTAGATATGGGGTCCTTCAGGAAGAGTCTCAATGAATGGTCCAAGCATTAATCATATATTCCCTTTGGGTTGCTTTTAAATTAAAAAGACTGCAAAGAATTTTTCAAGTTTGTTCTCTCTTTTGATTTATAAGATTAAAGGGTGGCCCTGGGCGTGACGCAGAAAGAACTGTAATGTGATAAAGCCAGAAACCATTAGGATTGCATGAGGAGTTTAGCATAGGTCTCTCCCAGTCATTTCTGGTGAGACTGCAAAACAGCAGGTTTACATCTATCAAGGCAAGATAAGCAAATGTTCTTCCAGATTCCTGGTGGAGGGACTCTTCTCTTCTCAAGTCCCCAAGGCTTTCACTGTCTCCCTCCTGCCTTGATGCCACACTTGGCTTTCATTTAATCTTTACTATGAGGTAGGTAGGTCGGTAAGCACCACTATTGCCATGTAACAAAGGATCAAGTACCTGAGGCTCAATGCTGTGCTATTTTATGGTTATTTTTAATGATCAGCAAGTCTTGGACAGAGACTTTAGTCCTGTATTTCAGTCTGGAGCTGATTTCTCTAATTCTGAGAACTTACAGCCCTTTTGTTTAAAAAAAAAAAAATTGTGTTCAGTTTTGAGATGCCATGCAGAATCCACGAACAAGTGCTTCCATTGCAAGAGCTACAAAGCTGCCGCGGTTTCCTTTTCTTCCCAAGAGGTGACAGGTGCACGGCCTTGTAGGAGGTGGAGCAGCAACCTTCGCCTCTTCCCCTCTGAGGCTAAGGGGAAACCTGACACACTTCCTTTCTCCACACAACAAAATCAGGCTCCATCTTATGCTGAATTCCTTCGGAAGGTGCATTCTGGGTCCCCTTCTTTTGTAGGAGCTCATGGCGACAGAGCTCTAAGAACCTGCCTGTGGCCTCTATTTGGTCCCCCTGGATTTCTTCCAGTCCCTTTCCTATAGAAACTGACATCATCTCTGCGAGCCTTTCTTTATCTGTTCTTGGCAGCTGTCCAATCCCCTCACATCAGCTGATTTTGTATGTAGCTCATCCGGTCCGCCGGATTCAGGAGCTATTCAAGAATGGGAACGAAAATTGAATTGGGCTGCCCAACGATGATTTACTGGAGGCCTCTAGAATTGTCTCCCACAACTGGATTAACTATTTTGATTAATTTGACCTGTCAGTTTGTTGGGGGAGAATGGAATAGCCACTTAATCTATTTATTCACTTAATTTATTTAGCTGAATAATTCATTCAGATTCATTTATTTATTTAACTCATGCTGGGACTAAGATGGCTTGTTCTCAGGTGAAATCCAACAGTTAAAAACCATCAGATTAGTTGTACGTTAAGACTCCAATTGAACGCAGCTCCCGTTTCAGCCCAAATCGCTTCATCTCCTTTATTCTCCTGAGGATGTAGCTCATTTAATAAATAATCACACGTTTTAGAAACTGCTTTTTTTTTTTTTTTTTCTGCAGAGAACCTAAGATAAAGCTTTCCTTCAATTTCAAATTCTATTTTGAGTAGTTTTCTTTTTCTTGCAGTGAATATAATTTTTATACATATGTATGAAGATGCCATGATGAAACCTATTTCTTTATATGCTAACCTAAAAGGTTTATTTACAAAAAAAAAAAAAAAGGTAATTTTTTTCCTCTTCAACTTCAAAATCTATTTTCTCACACAGGCATGCAGCCCTTATGCTTATATGATGATGCCTTTGAGGCAAAGAGAGATTGCCATTCACCAGTGTATACACAGGACTCAGGATAATAAATGTGTATCATTCTGCATCCATGGTGGATTTCCTGTGTGATGGGGAGAGAATAAGAGAAGACAGACCAGAGGGTTCACTTCACACTGGATTCCTTAGAAAGCTCGTAAAAAGGATTTACTGTATTTTGATTAATCCATCTTTCATCCACCTTGAGTGTCTCCATGGCAACTGGATATTTGTTTCCCAAGGATGGGTTTTTAGGCTGTAGAAGGTTGGTTCAGCTTCATACAAACCCCCCTGTATTCCTGAGAGCCACATCTTTGAAATTCAGCATGCATAGACAACGGCTCCCAGGCCCCGTCTGTGTTACTGATGCCAATGCTGGTATCACTTTATCAATGACAAGACGTGATCGATTTTCCAAGCATTTTTCTCACTGCCAACACAGACATCTGTTTTGCTTCTACTCAAAAAAAAAAAAAAAAAAAAAAAATTAAGTATTTTGAGCTTAGCCTAAAGGAGGCTAGCTGTGTAGTCGTGTATGTTTCTGTTTATTGGTTTATCATAAAAATATGCATTGCCAAGTGTTGGTTAGAATATTTTAGGGCATGAGTCTACAAAAGTCCTATTGAATGTCCTTGTAAATAAAAAATAACTATCATCAGAAATTAATTGTCTCATTTTCAAGAGACAGATATGAAGCAGAATCTAAAACAAGGTTTATTAAAATTAAAAAAATAACATACACACATCATGAATAAGGATGCATAGCTTGCCCACGAGTCTTACATGAGTTAGAAGTGGAACAGAGGGTTAGGGGTGAGCTCAGCTGCAGAGAACCTTCAAGCATGCTCAAGGCTCTTGGTTTAATGCCTCAGAACCACAAAAATGGACGAAGCTAAATAAGGCAGAAAAGAGTCAGACTCTTAGCACATATGGGCGGGGGGGGGGGGTGTCACCACAAAGTCCATGTTCTTGGCTTCCACAACAGCCTGGAAATGCTGTGAGAATGGACTGTGTGTGAGTCTTTGCCTCCCTCAAAGCAGGAGCACACTACTTCCCATCTCTCCCCCAAGCCCTTTACTCTCTAATACAGAGACATGGCATGACATGGCATGGCATGGCATGGCATGGCATGGCATGGAAAGCAGGAAGGCAGGAAGAAAGGAAGAATCTATGGAAGTAAAGAGGGAAGGAAGGAAGGAAGAAAAAGAGGGATGGATAACATTTTTGAGAGCAGTGAGCATAGCTCCATGATATAAAGTGTGCTTAGCATACCTAAGTTCAATTCCCAGAAGAACAACAACCAAAACCAAAAAAACAAACAAACGAAAACACCCAACACTACAACAATTGTATTCTTTGAAAAACAAAATGCCCATATGTTCCTGGGAGGAATTACTGGAAGGAGTACAGAAGTTCTCCATAAAACTTATGACATTTGACATGTTTTCTTTTTCATGGCTATGATTACTTTTACAGTCAGAAAAAAAAAAAAAAACAATAAAATACATCTTGATTTTACAAAGAAAAACTGGTCTCCAAAGTCCAACATTTACATCAAAGTAAATCTATTTCTTCTTTTTTAAAAAAATTAAAAACTCTGCAAACTTGTATCTATATTACAGTGAGTCGTATTTGTGTGTCTTTATGCCTTTGTTGATGATTAAAGTAATAAAATCAGCTTATTTTACCCATAATAGGGAACTGACAATCTCAGCTATTTTTTTTTTCATCTCTCTTTCTAAAAGTAATATCGAATGTCTGACACACAGTTTAGGGATCATAACATGAATTATTAGAATTCATTCCCAAAGCCCAGACTCATTTAAAATCGCTGCTGTCTGCAGTGCAATAAACGTGATGGATGGCCTTCTGCAGTCGCGTGCAGCCGCTCCTCCATGCATGGAGAGACCTCTTTGTATGCCTACAGGAGTGCATTTCCCGAACATTCTGCAAGTGTTTCCAGTGGGCACTGCTTTGAAGTCTCCTGTTCACAGTTATTTAAGAATAGCCTGTTATTTTTTCAATTACGATGGATCATTTTAGATTGTCTTTAAGGAAAAGAACCTGTCAAAGATTGACAATTTCCATAGGAGTGAAATTGTGCACACAGCCCTCACTCCTTCCGTTGCTTTCTAGGTTCTCTGTCATTTGGAGCTAAAAAGAAAACTTCTACAGAAGAAACTGCCAGAGTATCAAACTAACAGGGCAGCACCAGAAGTTCTCAAGTTCCTCTCAATGTTATTTATGAGGAATAAATATTTACATCAGTTTCCAGATGAACTAAATGGGAGATTCTAGTGCACCCCAAACTCTCTCCAGCAATGCTGCTTCTCTTCTCTACCCTCCGTTGCTCTGCCGTTGGACTCTACACCAAGCCTTGGTTTTTGGAAGCACATTTTGAGAACTGTGTCCTGTCCTGAGAATCAGTTACAATACACCTGTGTGCAGTATTCGGACAAAGCAACATTAAAAACAATAATACAAGCAGTATTTCAAGAGACATGTGATCCTCACATAGGCACTCCCCTCATGTGTAACACTATAGTTAAATAAATATTTACAAAGGAAAACAATCTTTAAAAAGACCTGCCAGGCTAGGCGATAGTGGAGCATTCACTTAATCCCAGCATTTGGGAGGCAGAGGCAGGCAGATCTCTGTGAGTTCCAGTACAGACAGGATTTCACAGAGAAAACTAGTCTGGGGAAAAAAAACAAAACAAAACAAGACAAGATAACAAAACAAAAACAGAGAGGGGTCCTGGCTAGGACACATTTTTAAAGACAGTTTCACTGTGTCACCCTGGACAGCATGGAACCTCCTATGTAGACCAGGGGTTGGCTTTGAAGTCTCAGAGATGTACCTACCTCCTGAGTGCTGAGATTAAAGGTCATGTAGCATTCCTACCCTATATATTATTATATGTATAAATATCCAGTACTACATAGTATTACATAAGCATACACAGGCACACACATACTACATACATACATACATACAACACACACACACATACATACACACACATACAACAACATACATACATACATACATACATATATTAGAGAAGAAACTCTATATGATGACAGTGAGACAGGCTGAGGCTAGGAACTTAATGTTTCAGGGCTGCTTAGCAAAGACGATCCTTTACTGAGTGCTTCTGCTTTAACTCTAGAGGAACAAAAAAGACACAGATACAACCTTCCTCATTAAATTTAACCTTTGTATTCAACTAATAATTATAATTAAACAATATTTGTATTTAACTAATAAGGGAGGACAGTACTATGATTATTTCCAAAGCCCCATTCTAAACACTTAAATATAAGTAAGATAGTCCATAAAGTACAAATAATTGTAAATGCAGGGAAAACAGAATCAACTTAGTTTTACAATATGTAAATTTGGGTTGTTTTACTTATATGTTTCCTTCATCTGTTGCCTTCAGCCCATTAGGTCAAATCACGTTCTTGATTATTTAATTTTAGGGCTATTAATCCTATTATATGTGACACACAAATGTTATGTCAGATACAGAAAAGGTAAGAACAAAGAAAAAGATCTTATCAGGCTCACAATGGCTAATAATTTTGATATGATCCTAGCTACAAAGGACCTTATAATAATAAATGAATATCATGGGCCATAATAACACAAAAATACACAAAAAGTGATTTTTGACCAACAGGGAACTGTGAACGAAAACTCCTAGAACAAAGTTGTGTCTGTAGAGAGTGGCTGACCAATGAAAATTTCAGAACTGTGGAGAGTGGAATGCTCCAGGTCACAGGCTAATTACCTTATCTGGGTGTAGGTAGAGCCCTCCGGAACAGTCATTCCTTGCCCATCTCTGTGTCCAAACTAATATCTTGTGACTAATAGATTAAAAAAACCTTTTGGAATCTATTAATTTAGACCCTCTTAGCTTCCACCAATGCAAGAGCTAAGAATGCTGTCAGATAGCAGGTGAGATCTATAGAAAAGCTTCTCAGACATGCTGTAGGCCACCTCTTTCATGTACCCCCCCCCATGTATTTTTGTTGTTGCTTTTGGTTTTTGAGAGAGGATTTCTCTGTGTAGCCCTGACTAGTCTGGACTCATAGAGATCCATGCTGGAATTAAAGGTATGACCACTACCTGCCTGGCTTCTGCCAATTATTTTAACATGCCTTGATTTATGATTTTCTTTGTTCTGTTAAACCTATAAAACTTCCTCCATGTTAGAATATGGAATTTGGGGAAGCCTAGATCTTTGTTCCTGGGCCATGGCCATTCAAGATGGCTCCAGAATAACCTATCACTTAGAGGGATTAGGGGTGGGGCATCTGGAGTATAGTTCAGTGGTAGAGTTCCTTAAAACTAAATCTGTAATCTTTTTCCCCCTCCAGAGCTTTCCTTTGAATACTCATGTTTATTTTGGTAATCTCATTGTTAAAAATAGGTCCCACATGTGTTGTGTAGAGTTTCCAAGACCATAATGTAACTAACAAAAGATATGTATTAAATAACCTTTGTTAGAGAGCTGGCAGAAGGACTGGAGGAGCAGAGGGGGAGTGCAACCCCATAGGAGGAACAACATCAGCTGGTCGGACACCCAGTGCTCCAGGGACTAGACTACCAACCAATGAGTGTACAGAGAGGGATCCATGGCTCCAGATACATATGTAGCAGAGGATGGCCTTGTCTGATCTCAATGGGAGTGGAAGCCCTTGATCCTGTGGAGATTTGATACTGTAGAGGTGGGGCAGGAGAGGGTGAGTGGATAGAGGAACATAGAGGCAAAGTGGAGGGAGGAGAGGGGAGATGTGGGATGGGGGGTTTGTTGGGGGGGGCTAATCGGGAAGTGGATATCATGTGAGGTGTAAACGAATGGGATGATTAATAGTAATAATAATAATAACAATAATAAATAACCTTTGATTAGGCAGGAGTTACATAGCTATTCTAACTTTGGGTTCCATGTTAATGAGGAGTTGTTACAGGTAGTCCAACAGAGATGACCGCTAAGATCCAGTTTATAGCCAATTTAAAGTCTTTCTTTCAGCTGGCTGGGACCACTCCCAGGTATTTGGGGACCTAGGTTCGACCCTAAGTATGACTCCCTCTAGAGCACAAGGTTTTGAAGGCAAAAACAATATCCTGGCATCTCACTCTACTGCTACAACTGTGATCCACAGAAGCAAGCAGTTTAATATAAGCTAAGATAACAGTTAGCTGTAGGGGGTTCTGCCCAAACAGGCTAAGATGAGTTAGCTAGGACAACCTGACCTTGAGTTCCTAGAATAGAGTTTGGTAATTTTCCATGGGATTCTCCATTATGCAGATCAAATTCTGGTAAACCTCAAATAGCCACAGGAAGAATACAAGATGAAGGAACCTTTGCATTGTTTCACCCTGTCACAGACTGAACAATTTAAAAAGACAAGGTTTACTTAGCTGGAAATACACATTCAACAAGGTTTGGGTATAGTAATTGGTTGACTAGATGTTCTGACCATAATTGTCATGGTTTGGGTGAGAAATGAGCCCCATGGGTTCATGCATTTGACCACTTGATCCCTAGTTGGTGGTGCTATTTGGAGAGGCTATGGAAGTTTTAGGAGGTGGAGTCTTGCTGGAGGAATGGACTTTGAGAGTGAAAGCCTCACCCCAATTCCTACTCATGCTCCCTACTTCTAGGCTTTCTGAGAGTGGATAAAGCATTATCAGTCAGCTTCCTGACCCTGCTGCCAGGCCATGTCACCCAGTCCGTGACTTGTTGGACTATTATCCCTCAAAACCATAAGCCAAATAAATCTTTTCTTCTCTAAGTTGCTTTGGTCTTTGTGTTTTACCACAACCACAGAGCAACCAAATGGAAACTAGGACAAGGCTTTTGCAGGAGCCTGTGTATATGCTCTAGGAGCAATGGTCGGTGTTTACCACCACTATATAGAATATGACTACTGTAAATGACAGTACACGCAGTATAAATGTGGGGCAATGCATACAAAATAGTATATTGAAATTAAGTGAAGTCTCATGAATGAAAGAGTGGTCAACACAGGATTTTTCTATGTAATTGGTCAGACTCACCAATTTTAAGAAAAGAAAAATCAAAAAAACCTGTCTAGGTCATGGTCCAAGCACTAAACAGAACTCACTCTTCATTATGATAATCAGACTGTCTACAGGGTTAAAAATAGAAACCAACATGTTAGGCTGCTGAGACAGCTCAGCAGGTACAGGGACAACTTATTAACTGGAGTTCGATCTCTGGGACCCACATGATGGAAGGAGAGAACTGAGTCCTACAAATTGTCCTCTGACTTCTACACACACATCATGGCACATGAGCACTTGCTCTCCACAAATAAATAATTAATTTTTAAAAAGAAGTGAATAATCTTCTTAACTTAAAAAGCAACTGAGGCACATCATATGGGAAGAAAGTGTTCATCAGGCTAAAATTAGGATGTAACTCCAGAGACAAACATAAATACTAATGGTACATGAAAAGTGCTCCCCAGCCTGGCAGTGGGGGCATACACCTTTAATTTCAGCACTTGGAAGGCAATAACAGGCATATCTCTGTGAGTTCAAGGCCAGCCTAGTCTACAGAGCAAATTCCAGGACAGCTAAAGCTACACAGAGAAACCTGTCTCAGGGGGGAAAAAAGTGCTATCTAAAATGGCATCTAGTGATCTGGGTTTTGACTTCCCCCCCACCCCCTCCATCTGCTTTTATACCATTTTTACCATCTTAATTACATGCAAGTATTAAGATCAATTCTAGGTTGAGTAACTAGCCATACAATAGATGCAAATAGTCAAGGAACAAGCAAGACAATAAACACAAATAGTTAAAGAACAAGCAAGGCAATAAACAAAGTCCCGTGATCACTCCCGTGATCACTGTTTCTAAGGACTTACCAGGATGACTAAAATATCTGAGCCTACTTCCCTGTCCTAGCCCAAAGTCATTTTCATGCCTTCTTTGTTCTAGCCTAAGATTTAGATTCTTGCCTGAAATTACTTATTTGTTTGATTGGGTTTCTTATTTTTATGCTGCTTCCAAAGCAATGAGTTTCAGGGTGACATTTGCATATATGTGTGTCATTATACATTGCCATTCCCTGTTTCCTCTTCGTCACTTTGACTAATCCCCTTTCTCCCCCAATAATTCACCCATCTCCTTTCTTATCTCGTGGACTCCATTACCTTTATATTGCCCACCTCCCTTAAGATCTTTCTCCTGTCATGATCCCAAGGGATCTAAGTGTCATAATTATTTGTTGTTTGTTTTAAGAACAGAAAGGATGGTTAGGGATTGGGCTCAGCTGGTAGAGTGCTTGCCTACCAACCATATGAAGCCTGTTCCATTCTTGGTTCTACATATAACTGGTCATGGTGGTTCAAGGAGGTAAATGTAGAAGTTAAAAGCAACAGAAGAAATAGAGGTTAAAGGTAATTCCCTGCTATGTTGAGAGCAACCTTGCTTAAACATTAACAGCCTAGTCAGCCATACATGCCTACTGACACAAAGCCTTGGCCTCTGTGGGAAAGCACTAATTCAGTTAAGAACAAATAATCATAGATCTTATGGACAGGTAGCCTTGGTGAGAAAGTACTAGCCTAGATAAGAACAAATGACCAATAGATCTTATGGACAGGTAGCCTTTGGTGGGAAAGTAGTAGCTTAGATAAGAACAAATGACCAATAGATCTTATGGACAGGTACCTAGCAACCTGTTCTACTTTGCTTCTTCTGCGAACTTTTCACCCAGCCAATATCCTGTTCTTGAGAACATCTGTACTCCCCCTGAGAACACCTGTGCTCCCCAGAAACAAAGAAACCCTATGGCATCCCCCTTCCCATATCCTGCTTCCATGTGTATATAACCTGGTGTGGGAAAAATAAAAATTCGAGAGCTTGATCAGACTTCTTGACTTGCTGTCCTTTTTTTTTTTTTTTTTTTGGTTTTTCAAGACAGGGTTTCTCTGTGTAGCCTTGGCTGTCCTGGAACTCACTCTGTAGACCAGGCTGGCCTGGAACTCAGAAATCCACCTGCCTCTGCCTCCCAAGTGCTGGGATTAAAGGCATGAGCCACCACCGCCCAGCTGACTTGCTGTCCTTCTTTGTGTACCCTTGTCCCCCAGTTCTCTCTTTCAGGTCCCCTAGTCCCAGTTCACCACCCTGCGGGCCGGGGCACTGCTACATACTGATTTCTAGGCCAGTCTAGACTACATGAGATCCTACCTCATAAAAATCAACAAATAAATAATAAATAGACTGAGAGAAGAAGAGATGGGGAAAAGAGGAGAGAAGAGGGGAGGGGAGTGGGAAGAGAGAAGAGAGGGAGGAGCTTATAGCAAAGCAGTTGCCAAAATGTCTCTGATGGATAAAAATTGCATGGGACATTGATTAGGCATCAGTCACTTACACATTTCAGATAAGATTTCTAAGAAACCAGAAAAGCTTTTACTGGGGTTGTTAATTACCCTTATGGTGCCAGGGGCTCTTCAGAAGCCTGCTTTATTAGGTGAAAACAGCCTAGATAACCCACATCTCAAGCTTTACGTCCCCCATGCTAAGGAATTTTGTGACTTCATCTGCATCCTTTCTCAATTTTTAAGTTCAATAATGATTTGGAGAATTCATGAGAAGTAAGTGTGTCACTGAAAAGTAAAAGAGTAGATACTCAAGTTCAAAATCCATAGAAGGCTTGGTTTATATATGAGAAACCCTAGAGGCACACCCAACTGCATATGAAGCCTTCATGTTTCAGACAAGTCAATAAGCCACTAGAAACATAACGGGCAAATCAATATATAGCATTCAATTTGGCTGAACTACCATACTGGAAAACAAAACAACAATTCCGTTTCTATTTCATGTAAGAGTCAAACCTCAGAGCAAATGTGAACTTATTTATAAAAAAAAATATATATATATTCAAAACTTGCAGGAAAAAATGTAAGATAATATAACTTCGGAATAATGATGAATTTAACAATAAAAATTTAAACCAGAAATGACAAAGAGTTTATAAATTGGATCATATCAAGATTTTAACTTTCAAAGAGGACACAATAGCACATTCCTGTCATCTGAGAACTTGAGAGGTAGAATCAGAAGGTCAGGGCCATGCTTGGACAACTTTTTTTTTTTTTTGGTTTTTCGAGACAGGGTTTCTCTGTGTAGCCCTGGCTGTCCTGGAACTCAGTCTGTAGACCAGGCTGGCCTCAAACTCAGAAATCCACCTGCCTCTGCCTCCCAAGTGCTGGGATTAAAGGCATGAGCTACCACTGCCCGGCAGCTTGGACAACTTCTAAAGAACCAGTTCTCTCCTCCCCCATGTAGGTTCAGTGAATCAAAACTCTGCTTATCAGGCTTGGCAGCAAGCCCCTTGACCCACTAAGCCATGGCTCCTGCAAGGCCCATAAATTTCCTTTGCAATTTATTATTTTCAGTGGGATATTTGTTCTACTAAAGTATGGGGCAGCTCTCAGAAATGCTTTGATGAGCTTGCCAGTAACATGGAAAATACATTGACAGTATTCAGTGAAACAAGACATGTAATATGTACATTTATTGCATCCTCACTTATGTAAGAACTGCAAGTATTAAGGACAGGAAGAAGAATCAACTAAAAGCAGTTTTTCTTATCTCTTCGTGATAATGACTCTCCAGTCTAGATATGCTTCTGTACTTTTTATTTTCCAGCTTTTCTAAGTTTCTAATTTGTAAAGACATACTAAAATCAGAAAACAAGTTATCTCTAAGTTAACATTTTGCTTCAGGGTCAGGAATAGAGATCAGTAATAGAGGATGCAATAAGCTAACACAAGACTCAGGGTTCACTCCCAGCATCAAGAAAACCAGAGAGGAGTGTATAAAAAGATAGACTGACAAATGTTTGCTCTGTCTCTTATGTATGGTGGCTCATCCCAACACCCTCGGTACTTGGCCAGCTGCTGCAGAGTGAAACCCTGTCTCAAAATTAAAACCAAAACAAAACCAGAAAGCAAGTTGTCTGAGGGGTTTCTTTTTTTGTTTTGTTTTGGTTTGGTTTTTCTGTTCCTTTTCATTAGGTATAGATATAAAGTAACTGAAAGATCTGGTTCTGCAGCCACCAGAGAGCCTAACTCTGAGACAGAGGGACTTAAGGGAAGATTTTCTTAGCTGGGTATAGAAACAGAAGCAGGTGGATCTCTGTAAGTTGAAGGCCAGCCTGATCTACATAGCAGGTTCTAGGTCAGCCAGATCCAGACGGTGAGACCTTGTCTCAAAAAAAAAAAAAAAAAAAAGTTCACTTATTGTTATTAGACCCCTCCCCATCTGCTCACTGCTTAGGAAACCATAGTGGAGATTGGATTTATTTCAGGGCCAGCACCCTGAGAGATGAGGGCGTTATCACCCTTGCCAAAGAACATCAGGGATGGGAGGGGTGCAAGGAGAGAACGGGCAGGCAGGGCTTTGCATCACACATAGTGTGTGTCTTATCTTTTCCCTTCACCTCTGGACAGAGGTTACAGTTAAGTGTAACCTCCTGTGATTAGTTCCTCTATTTTGTTTAGACAAAATTAACCTTTTGACAAATTAACCTTACAAATTGACAAAATTAACCTTACAAATTAACAAAATTAACCTTTTGACAAATTAACCTTACATCAGTTCACTTGTTTTGTGTTAGGTGTACAAGATTAAAGACTAAGGAGAGAACTGGACATGATGGTGCAAGCTTGCAATGCCAGCATGTGCATAGTAGAGACAAGTGGATTATGAGTTCAAAGTCAGCCTCACCTGCATAGTATGTATATCTATATGGAACAAGCTCTCAAAAAGACAAAAGGACTTAAGGAAGAGTATCACACATCTGACACTTACCACATGTTCCATTTCATAATCTAAATAAAGATTATTTAGTAGCTACCATCTTAATCATTTAGTTACAGCTTTCCTTTAGAATTAGAAGGGGAAGGAAGAGTAGGTCTGCCAAGAACACCTCCCCAAGGAGAGGCCCTGTTACCTTAGCAACAAGCCAACATTCAGGAGATTGGAGACTGACACCTGTGACCATCCCTCCTGAAGCCCTTGATAACTTTATACAGTCTCTTGTAGCAATGTTATTGCAGTCTCAGACAAGTGGGAGCCAGGGTGGTTCATTGCTTTGAGAACATGGGTAGTTCACTACTCTGAGAACATGGATAGTGTATACATTTTATCTTGGTAAGAGATCATCAAACATCTTGGACTTATGAGTCTAAGAACAATATGATCATTTAGAGATCTGCAGGTCTGTTCATCTGGTTTCCACTGTGGCAGAAGAGTGGGTCAGAGAGTGGGGCATTGTGATTAGTACATAAAAGAAGCCTGTTGGTAAAAACTATGGAAATTCTTCCACACCAAGGCTGAAAACCCCATGCATGACCAAATGCATGTTATGTGAATGATCCAAAAGCCCCAGATGAGAGGTAAATATATAAAAATCCAAGACCTTTGTACAATGTGTGCTATTGAGTCCTTTAACTTTCTCCATCTCTGGCCCATTTCCGCCCTCAAAAGTGCCTTATTCCCTTAATAAACTGTCTGTTCCTCTGTTATTACCCATATGTCACTGTCTAAGTCTTTATTCCAGGGACACAAGAACCTGGAAATCACAACCAATGTCCTCTAGACCCTGATATCTGCCTTTAACACGTATTGAAACATCTGCATCTTCTTAACAATTAGCTTTTAACATTTATTTGTTTGTTTTTGAAACAGGGTCTCTGGTAACCCAAACCAGCCTTGAACTCACTACATGGATAGGGATGGCTTTGAGCTTCTCCTGACCTTCCAAGCCTCTACCTCCCAAGTGCTAGGATTACAGGTGTGAGCGACCATGTCCCGTGTCTGCTATACTGGGGCTCAGTTCAGGGCTTCATTATGCCAGGAGCAAGCACTCTGGCAACTGAGTGCTTTATAGGTAACATCCTCAGCCCTATAATGTCTCTTTCAATATCCCTTTAGAAACGATCAGTGCACAGAGACAGGGTTAGCCACTAAGATGTGGAACAAGGTGTAGGAGGAAAACAACTCACAAAGTGAGAAGAAGAAAGGCAGAAGCAAGAGTAGCTCCCAACCCAGGCTGTGGCTTTAGCATTTCACTTTTTTTTTTCCTGTTATGTATGAATAACATAAGAATTTCAGTCAACTTCCAGTTCATATTTTAGACCAGTCTTTACCTATGACTTGGAAACAAAGCTTTCAAATCAGGACTCCAGTAAGAGTGGAAGGCATAGTATCAGCCACTGTACATGTTTGTGTCATTTCAAATCTTGAACCAATTTACCACCAGGTAGAGAGAGCCAGAGCCCAGTAATCTTCCTACCATTCAGTATGAGTAATGGCCATCTGTTGGGCCCTTGGGAGGACCCAGCTCTATGAGTCTGACTGCCATGGTTTGCATGACAAAGAAGTCCTTGAAACCCAATACTACTGAGAGTAGCTCCCCAGCTGGTAAAGTAATCTGCAAACAACTGTCAGAGCATCCCTTTCCAAGACAATACTGCTTATGAAATAAAATCAAAGTGAAGTTGGAAATCTGTCTCTTCAGTTGGGGATGTACTCAGGTGGGAGGTGGGTATGGAGCACGCACAGGGGACAGGTCCCAGCCACAGCACTTCATAACCCATGTGCAGGTGTGCATCTGTTAGCTCAGCACTTCAGGGGTGCTGCCAAGGAATCAGAACTTCCAGGTCATTGTGGGCTAAATAAGGGGTTTAAGGATGCAGAGGGCTACACAGAAACCCTGTCTAAAAAAACAAAACTAAACAAGGGGGGAAAGCACAAACTTCAATCAGGCTCAGGGTTTTTATCTTGGGACAGGGTCTTATGTGGCCAACTGTTTTAATGTTTGCCTTAAAGCTTTCCAAACAGGAATCCACTATAGAGAGAAAGACAAAACAACAAACATTGCAAACATCTGTCTAATTCGGGAACCCTAAGCCAGTTTACTGCCTGGTAGGGAGAATCTGAAAGAAATAGAACTCTCTGTTCGCTTTTGCAGAATGTTCGAGTTTGAAACCTGAAGTGTAAAGAGTTAATAATATTCTGCCTTCATAGCTCATTTGCACCCCATATCCATGAAAGTCTTCCTTTTCTTCTGTTTGTTGCATTTTTCTTTTTCAGTTTTAGAAACAAACTCAATTTCCATTCATCTCCTTCCTCTCATCCTAGCATGTTTGATAAATGTTCCTGAATGTGTCTTATAAATGACTAGTCCCCTTCTTCTTATGAGTTATTTTGCTATTACTGCCTTTGGAGACAACAAGCTCAAAACCTTCTGCACTTGGAAAAACTAAGCGATCCATATGGTGTTGTGGAGAATTTGTGCATGAAGAAAGAGGCATCAAGAATAGCACATGAGGAGCAGAGAAGTGGAGGGGGTGGGGGGGGTGGTGGGTAGTAAATGTACTTGCTGTCAAGCTCAATGGTCTGAGTTCAATACCAGGAAAACAACACAGAAGGAAAAAAACCTACTCCTGAAAGTTGTCCTCTGAACTTCACACACATGCATACATGCACCTGGGAGCGTGTGCACTCGAAATTTTTATCATCATTATCATTATTATTATTTCAATTTTAAAAATCATTAGAATATGAAACTGGGTATAGTAGTGCAGACCTTTAATCCCCACACTAAGGAGGCAGAGGCAGGTAGATCTCTGTGAGTTTGAGACCAGTCTTGTCTAAAACTCGAATTCCAGGACAGCAAGGGCTGTTACATGCTGAAACCTCTCAGAAAATCAAAATTGTTTTAAAAAAAATATTAACATATGAAAGAAACCAATGCCAACCAAAAAAAGACTGGAAACCACAAGGTAACTGTCACAGTTACCACAAGGTAACTGTCACAAGGCAGAGCATCTGAGAGAAACACCACATGATCTCTTCAAAGAAAGTGTGCTTCCATAAGGTTCAGAAGTCTGGTGGTCCAAAGCTCTCTAGTCCCCTTCCATTCTCAGGAAGGATTTTCCCTTTCTTAATACATGATCTCTATTTCCATGGCTGTCTATGGCACCCCGGTCCAATTCCTTGCTCTAAGATACAAGAATCTGGAACTTTCACTGTGTACCTTCTAGACTCCATCCATGACTGGCTTATCACAATAAGAAAGTCTGTGCAAATGGTGTTACTGAGATCCCTGGAAATAAGTGGGCCATAGGAAGGCTCTGCTCAGTCTGGGGGAAATTGCAGAGATTGCCAAGGCAATGTGTTAATCTCACAGGGTAAGAATAAGACCACTACCACAATTTTTGAGCCAAATCTGAAGCAAGCTTTATTAAATGCTGGCCTGGATAATGGACATTGACCAGGTCTATACCCTGGATTCCCAGAGAATGGTCCTGAATTACATAAGACAGGGGCTTATAAAAACAAAACCTCAAGGCCACATACTTCCATCCTTCATCCAATCAGGAACAAGCACACATCCTGATATATTTTCTGTCTACATATTTCCTACCTAGTGTGATCAAACACATCCTGTACAGCTGGGACAAACAACCTTGTTTACTGTGAAAGGCCCCCGGATAGGGGAGACCCCCACTCAAGTCAAGGAGATTATGGCACCCAGTGACTCACGAGACACCAATCTTGATGCAACCAGCAAGAGGTTTAATGATTCCAGTATACTGGGGTTCCCTCGCATGCAAGCAAGAAGAGAGAACCCCCAAGTTGGAGCTAAGAAAAGCTTTTATACGGTCTAAGGAGTTAGAACAGAGAAACAGTGACTAGGCACAATATGATTGGCAGAACAGTATGACTTTTAAACTGATTGGTCTTTGGGGAATGAGGTGGCAAGGATCTCCCTTGTCTGTCTAGTGCTCTGAACCTTCCTCACCCACAGGTGGGTTCCCTCCCCCATGTTCTGAGGAATGTTAATCAGCCTCTCTCTTCCTCCTCTGAAGGTTAATCCAGCAAGTGCCCTCTGACTAAGGAATGTGCCCCTCCTGGGATGTGTCCTGGGACAGTGGGATTCTTTTAATCTTAAATTCAAACCAAGACCGGAAAATCCTACATTTAGACCCAAAAGTCTTACAACTGAAGTGGCTTGTTATCTTACATGAACAACGCCCAGCATTCCAGGAAAGTTATCTGTCCTTGGGCAAGGGGGGGGGGGTGTTGTAGGTTAAAGGCATTTTTGTTTTATGGATCTCTTAAGCACAGTAATTAAAACTGAAAACAACTTTAGTCCTCTCCAATGGTTTATAAGAGAAGAGCAAAGGCAAGTACACATGTTCATTGTTTGATACTTGTCTAGTTGAGACCGGCCTGGGTGGAAGTCATGAATCCCACTCACAGTATATGCTCTGCCACTTATTCCATGCATAAATATAGGCAGATCATGCAGAATCTTTGTTTCTTTAGGTTTTTATTGTTGTTTGGTTGGTTGGTTTTGAGACCTTCACACTATGCATCTCTGGCTTGGAACTGGCTATATAGACCAGATTGGCCTTGAACTCAGAGAACCACCTTGTAGCATGAAGTTTCTACTACCCTACTTTAAGCTCAGGGCAGATCATGCTACCAGCCACCGATCCTGTTCCCTTGGATCTGCAGATGAAAGACACACATGCAGATTAGTTCATTTTAAACCTTCCTTATGGGTCAGTGGCTGATCTCTTTTGAGCCTCCTTTGGTTAGCGTGCCCTTCTCTTTACTCTGCTCAACACCTCTGTATCTGCCCTCAATTTAGTTACCTGGTTACCTTCTCCTTGATCAACACTTCTAAATCTGCCCTACCTTAGTTACGCTTCTAATCTCCTGCTTGCTACCTCAGGCCCAATCGGGGAAGCAGCCAATGGCTACTCTACCCAAGATCTCACATGGCTGGTAGCTCTATCTTCCTCCAAAACATTGTGAATCCCTTTCCTCTTCCTCCATCTCCTAGCCCACCTGCAGGAACTTGGAAATCCCACCTCTTCCACCCAGCCATTGGCCACTGGTATCTTTATTGATCGATCAAGAACCAATTGGGGAAGAGAACCTTCAGCATCCCTACACAGATTCCTGATCAATGCTTCAGAACCACACTCTATACCACCTGCCTCTGTGCCAGCTGTTTTTAGTTTTGGTACATGGCCTTATATAGCTCAGACTGCCTTTAAACTTGCTGTATAACCTGTTTTGGACTTAAACTCTTGCTCTTCAGACTCAGCCTCTAAAGTACTCCAGTTATAGGTATACATTGTCAAATCCACTTTGAATTTCTTTTCATCTAAAGATTGAAAATGACTGTGCTTCTGACAATGAAAGATTGTTATTGGGTAAACAGAAGCTAAAGGTGGGGCTGATTCTGATTACCTGAAAAGCTGATCTCTCAAGGCAGTTTTTGTTTAGCAGGAGGTTCCTTAATCTGCCCCAAAAGTGAAGTACCTTGGGCCAGGGCATCTAGTTCTCCATTAATCCAAACAGCCTGTATCAGCTCAAAGTCCATCACCCTGCTGACTGTCCTACAAAATATACTTGCGTTTTCAATATTTTGCTTTTTCTCTGTTCCCTGAGAGATAGCTCTGGCAATTTGATCCCCAATAGACCTTACTTTCTACCCATAGAGTAGTCCAGTTAGGTGGTTTTACTGCACTCCAGCTTACAAAGATTTTATCAAAAGGATTTTTCCATGTTTGGAACAGTAATTATACCCTGTGTTTCAATGACTTGACTATTCTAACACTTATACACTTTATCATGTATAACTTTTTCTCTAGCCCCAATAATATTGACGCCTGAAGTTTTAATTGCCTTACAATTCATATCAAAATATCATAAACATTTTCACTCATACATACAACTCATCCCCCACCCCCCATTTAAAATAACTTCTCTGATAAATTGCTAGTTTTAGAATTACCAGAGTGGCCAAAGTGCTTGAACCCTTTTATGGCTCTTGATAAGCAGTCCCTAGAAGAATCTAGGACACTGTTAAATTATTTGTTGCTCCCAGGAGACATCTCTGTCAGCCCTGTGCTCTCTGCTCTGTAGGACACTTACTGGGAATAGACACAAGGACAGAAAGTACCTAGTGTTCTGATAGGTTCTGCCTGGGTTTGGGAACAGATGGCCTGCTGGTGCGATTGGAAGCATCAGATTTCACTACTGAGGATAAGGTTGCTTCAAAAAGGGGCATATGTAAGCATGAAAATATGTAAGCGTAGCCTCTCCCTCCTGAAGGCTCTAAAAAGGGTCTATAAATTCTCTCTGTGTAGGTAGAGAAAAGCGACAGACAGGAAGGATGGGAAGAAAGAGTGTCAGAGACATAAGCCAGAACCAGAGCACAAAGGGATTCCAGGCTTCGAGGTTTAGTTTTGTGCTACACGCTACAGAAACTTGTTGAAAGCTACAAGCAAGGGAATTATGAGAGTTTATTCCTGCCACAAAGTTGCAAGTGTTTAAAAATAGAGGCTAGAGAAACAACTTAGGCATTGAGAGTACTTGCAGAGAACCCAGATTCTGTTCCCAGCACCCACATTCACAACCATTTGTAGCTCCACTTCCAGAGAATATGACTCTCTTCTGACCTCCACAGGACCAGGCACACATGTGATGCACATACATACACAAATAAAATAGAACACATATAAAATAGAACAAATCTTAAAATTAAAATAAAGTTAAGTACTGAGCTGGACATGGTGATACACCCCCCCTTAATCCCAGCACTCAGAAAGCAGAGGCAGGCGGATCTCTGTGAGTTCAAAGACAGCTCAGTCTCCTGGATAGTCAGTGCTACATAGTGAGAACCTATCTCACACAACAAATGCAAAGGTAAGGGCTGGAAGAGAGGTTGCAAAGAAGAAGAAATGCAAAGAGTAAGAAAATTCTACATTACATAAGACCCTTGGATGGAGGGTTTTAAGTAGGGAATAGTAAGTTTTGACTGAATGGTTAAACAGCTAGTGGGATAGGCTAGAAGCCAGAGATGTGAAGAAATGATGGTGGAAACCAGGCAGGATTTGCTAAGGATTAGATGGAGGGCTGAAGGAAAACTGAAGTGGCAAGACTATCTCAAGGTTTAGCTCAAGCAGTTGGAAGAATAACTTTGGAAATAGAGAAGAGAAGGGAGTCTAGACTGAAGCAGGGCTTTGTTTTGCAATTGTGGGGGAGATAGTGGGTGAAGGTTAGAAATATTGAGTTGATGTCTCACAAACAAGTGAGGGATCCAACAGGGCCTGAGTCTAGAGGTGGGAAGAGAAATCTAGGTCCTAATTATTAATCTGGCAATTGCCAAATATTGTCATAACTTCTCTTGTTCCTACGCCTGACAGAAAGGAACTTGACAAAGGGAGAGTTTATTACAGCTTACTGTTTAAGATCACAGTCCATCAGTGTGGGGAGGACGCTGGTGCAGGAGGCAGCTGGTCACACTGCATCCAACAGTCAAGAGACAGAGACCGGTGGCTGCCGGCACTTCGCCTGCTTTCTCCTTTCTTTTATTTTTATTCAGTTCAGGTTCCTAGTCGGTGAAGATAGACTCCCACTCAGGGAAGGTCTTTCCTCCTCAATTAAACCTCTGAAAACATCCTCACAGTCATGTATACAGGTTTATGATTACAAATCCAGTCAAGTTGACAATGAAAATTATCACATCAGCCTGATGACATTTAAACCATTTGAGCCAATGAACTTACCAAGAAAGATACTATAGAGTCTAACTCATGGAAAACAAGAGAAGCAAGGACCCAGGGCCTCCAAGAGCTTGCCACACCCATGATAAAGCAGTGAGCCCTGGTAGCCATTTGGTTCAATGTCAGCCTACTCTCAACCACTCCAGGTTGATATAGCTCACAAATGGATCGAGGACAATCCTTGAGTCCAAATGGAACCACTGTGATCCCCATAACAGGGCCAGGAAGATAGGTTAGGAAGTAAAGATATATCCCTTACAAGCCCGATGACCTGAGTTTGATATGTGGATCAAAGGTAGAAGGCAAAAATTCATTCCCAAAATTGTCCTCTGACCCCTACACATGAGCCATGCATGGTACGTCTCCAATGAGCTTGAGACAGGAGAAGAAGAAGGGGAAATTATAAAGGCATAAGAAGGAAGAAAGAAACCCTTCACCCAGGAATCTGGCTTGGCTTTCCCTCTAACAGTCAGGAAACTGTAGACATTACTGCTTAAGCCAAGATTGCTTACCAAGATAATTGTCTCTTTGGAGGCCTGCCATGGTGCATGTGCTGAGGTCAACTTCCGGAGTCAGTGTTTTTCTGAAGACATATTAAACTAAAGATGTCAAAGGCAATAAACTACTTACTTAGGGGCAAAATGATCTATGACCTAGACTTTTTAAACGTTTCCCTTTAATTTCTAAATCTGAACAGTACCACTCATAAATACACATTACGACTTTATCTACAAAGGAAACTCTTCAACCTTTAAACCCTGTGCAAAGCATGAATTTAGAAATTCTCAAGATCATACCTCAAACTGTTGTTAAAAAAAGGGGGGGTGTCTATGGGACTCTCCTTTGAGAAATCCATCATCCCTGGATACCTTCTCCCCTCTACCCTCATGTGTAAACTTATATTGCAATTTCTTTTGGCAAACACCAGCTCAGCTTCCTATTGGCTCATTTTGAAATTCGTTTTGAAACTGGCTCATTCTGAAGTTTCATATTGAAACCAAGGATCCTGGATTTGCCTGACTCAGGGTCCCCAAAGGGAAAAGAAAGTGCCTCAGGCCCTATGGGTGATAATGGGTTGCCACGCCTCTGTCCCTGCTACAACTGACTCACTGGAGTTCTTATTCTTCCTGAAATACTTTCCTACTTAGTTACTTTTGGATAAAGTACAATGTTCTTTTATTCCATTCGTGTACCACAGCCCAATTCTTAAACTGGGCGTCATGACCCTGCATGGCATTAGATCACTGGATGTGGACACTGAGGAAAAATATAGCAATACTAGAAGTTTTCTGAATGTGCAACAAACCCCAAATGAATGAAACATCAAAGGTGGCTGGGTGACTGGTGGTGAATACCTTTAAACCCAGCTCTCGGGAAATAGAGGCAAGCAGATCTCTGAGTTTGAGGCCAGCCTGGTCTACAGAATGAGTTCCAGGACAGCCAGGGCAACACAGAGAAACTCTGTCTTGAAGAATCAATAAACTAAGTAATTAATTTAAAGTAACAAGGAGAAGGAAGAAAAGGAAGAGGAGGAGGAAGAAAAGAAAGAGAAAAAGAAAGAAGAAAGAGAAAAGGAAAGAAGGAAGGAGAAGAAAGGAAGGAAGGAAGGAAGGAAGGAAGGAAGAGAAGGAAAGGAAGGAAAATATCAAAGGTGTGATAACTCTATGGGTTTCTGGTAGCCTTTGGCCAGGTTGTACCACATGACCTCACTGAAGCCTTGGTTCTGAACATACAGAGTACTAGCTTTGTACTGTACATGTGGCTCTGCACCCACCCAAGAGCTCTGGATTCATGAATGAAAGACACGCACATGCAAACTTTATATTTAATTTGGCCTAACTAGCTCAATGGTTGGGCACTTCCTGAACCTCCCACAACTAACACACTCCCCCCTCTGGTATTCCTGTGTTAACATTTTCTAAGTCTATATTTTATCTTTGCTGCCCTGCTTCCTTCTGGGCAGCCCTCTCATGGGGTCACTTTCCCCTTGCACCTACATTTCAGTTGTCTCACCCTCCTGCTCCTTCACGGCATGGTCTGTCCTACACACCTCTCATAACAGACTCTCTTCTTACTCTCCTGCGTTTCTTGCCTGGGAACACTGAAAGTCCTGCCTCTGTCTCTCTGCCCAGCCATTGGCCACTGGTAACTTTATTTCCCAATCAAAACCAATTGGGGGCAGGGAACTGCAGACATGCCAAATCACATGTAATTTGGGAATCCATGCATGTGCACCTGCGTAGAGCAGACTTTAAATATTTACTGCTTTAATTCCCCAAGATTGATCCATTAGGGATGCAGTCCATGACTTGAGAGCTGAACTGTGTGTGACCAGAAGCCAGAATCCTATAGAGTTTTAAGCCTGAAATCCATAAACATGTGTATCAAATCCCTACCAGGGTATGCATTCAATAAACCAGCCTGTTTAACTGAGATTAGTGTCTGAGTGGTTTGTGTGGTGTTTCCAAGACCCCAACAAATAGAATTACCTACAGTCCAGTCTTATAGAGCTATTTTCTCAATTGAGGCACCCTCTTCTCAGATGCCTCTAGCGTGTGTCAGGTTGACATAAAACTAACCAGCACACCCAGTACTGTATTTATGCAGTTTCACCAATATCACAAAGTTATCAAGTAAGACAACAGAATTTTCTCAGAAAATGTTCGTTGCAGTGGAAACTAAATATTCAACATAATTTGCTTTCTTGAAGAAAATGGAAATAATTAGAATTACTATAATATAGTGTAAGACTCTGGCGAGCCTTAGCTTACTGGGGACCCCTGAGTGAACCACGAGAAGCCAGGAATTAAAGCAAAAAGCAAGAGGAATTTATTGTTCCAACACATTGGGGTTGTCCTGCACCCGAAAGAGAGTTTGGCGACCCCGGGCAGCCGTTTGGCCAGTTTTTATACAGTTTTTATACAGTTTTTAGGGCAACAGCCATTAGGCACAATGTGATTGGCAGAACAGTGTGACTTTTTAAACTGATTGGTCTTTAGGGAATGAGGTGGCAAGGACCTCCTTTGTAAATGGCAAGGGTTGGTTCATCCTGCAGAATGTGTCTACTGCTCTGGGCCTTCCCTACCCACAGGTGGGGTCCCTTCACTGTGGTCTGAGGAATGTTAATCAGCCTCTCCCTTGGGAGTGTGGGGGTTGGGTCGGGTGGGGGAGCAAGTGTCCTCTGACAGTGGAATGTTAATTAGCCTCTCCCATTCAGCAAGTGTCCCATAGCCTTTCCAAGTTCCTGAGCTGACCTCTTCAATAGTCTTTTGAAGCATCTGTTGTTGTTGTTGCTGCTGTGTTTGCTTTTGGAGACAGGGTTTCCTTGGCTGTCCTGGAACTCACTCTGCAAACCAGGCTGGCTTTGAACTCAGAGATCTGCCTTCCTCTGCTTCCTGAATGCTTAAAAGCTTGCACCACTCCCACTGCTGCCACTGCCACCACTGACCCACCCCACCCTCCCACACCACTACCCCAGCTTGAAAACATTTTTATGTGAACAAATAATATATATAAATTTAATTTTCTGTAAGAATAACAAAATATATTTGAACAATCTTCATAATTCAGACATAAACTCAACAAACAAGTAAATTTGTCCATCATTTATGTTCTTTACAGTACAAATAAGGGGGTGGACTATTTTAACCCCAGGACAGCCACACAGATGGCCCTTGATAGTCCATGTATTCTTCATATTTATCTAAGGATCTCTACATGAGAATGGTGTAATGACATTGTAGTGAGCTGTTTCTAATTCTACTTACTATGTCAAAGTCTAGAGCAACACACACTGTCCATCTCTCAAATTAAGAGTCTACCTTTCTTCACTAGACTTAGAGACTAAGAATACTATTGACACAAAAATGCAGCTCTCACCACAGAGGAGAAGGGAGATGGTTTATTCAGAAGACCAATATGTGACAAAAAAAATTGGGTTTCTCTAAATACCATCTTCCAACAAGGTAGCAATTCCTTGACACTTTGCTAGGAAGAGAGCAAAGAAAGTAATAAATCAGTATAGTTTTAAAATACATTGGTGGGTATATCTAATATTCAAGCTTGTGTTTTTTATGAAGAATCCCCCATAGATTCATATATTTAAATGCTTAGTCACCAGGGAGTGGAATTCTTGGAAAGAACTAGAAAAATTGTGTGTGGCCTTGTCAGAGGAAATGTTTTAACAGTGGAGGGTGGGGTTGGGTTATGGTTGGTGAATGGGGTGGGAGATTGGGCTTTAAGTCCATACCCAACTCGCCAGCCCCCCTATCTCTCTCTTTCTTTCTCCCCACCCTCCTCTTCTCTCCCTACTGTGATAAAACACACAACCAAGGCAATTTATAAGGGTTTATTTGGGTATGCAGTTCTAGGAGGTAAAGAGTTTATCACCATTAGGGTGGGGAAGCATGACAACAGCAGACTTGGTGACTGAAGCAACAGCCTGAGAGCTCATATCTTGATCTTGATCTGCAAGCAGAAAGAACTTGGAACTGCATGTGGCCTTGAGACACCAAAGCTTATCCCTAGTTACATATTCCTCCAATAAGGACTATACATCCTAAACCTATCTGTTAGTATTCTGTCTAAACTCACCTCCACAGTTACCTGGCAACAGCCAGGTGTGCTCCTCCCTACAGGCCTGGCCCACTATAAAAGGGGCTGCTTGCCCACTCACTCCTCTCTCTCTTACTCTCTTGCTCTCTTAATCTTTTGATCTCTGGCTTCTAGTTTCTCTCTGTCCCCTCCCCCCTCCCCCTTCCCTTCCCTCTCTCTCCATGTGGTCATGGCTGGCCTCTACTCCTCTGCTTTCTCTTCTCTCTCTCTCTCTCTCTCTCTCTCTCTCTCTCTCTCTCTCTGCCTCTACTACCCTCCTGGCTCTCCTCCCCATGCCCTGAATAAACACACTGGTAGGTGTGTGACTGGTCCCTCAAGGGGAAGAGATGCTTTGCTCAGCATGGGCCCACTGAGACATCCCCTTCCCCCATATCTCTCCACATACCCACAGAACATACTCTTTATCTTTTTATAAACACATCACTATCCACTACCAACTGGGAACCAATTATTAAAACATCTGAGCCTAAGGGGAACTTTCTCAATCAAACCACCACAACTTCCAAAAGTTTCTCCCTACACTTAAATAATGGGGGGAAGAGAATAGTATTCATGTAGGTGTACACTTTGAGGCCAGAGAAGAACAAAGGTGTCTTGTTCTATCTTATTGCCTTGAACATGGTACTTGGCTGTAGCAGCAAGTCACAATGATTTTCTTGTATCCACCAACCCTAAGGATGGGTTTACAGTCATGCCCAGTTTTTGATGTGGCACAATGGATTTGAACTCAGGTGCCATGTTTGACAGCATAGTGCTCCTGCCCACTGAGTTCATTTCTCCAGCCTTCCCCCACCACTCTTTGAGAACAGAGTCTATCTCAAGTTGGTCTTGAATTAGGTGAATAGCTGAGAATGACTTTGAAATTCTATCCACCACACCCAGTTGATTCAGTGTCGGAACTGAACCAGGTCTTCCTGCATGCTAGCAAGCATGCCATGGATTGAGTTAGATTCCCAACCCCTTCTAAATAGTACATAAGACTTTGTACCATTTGACAAATGTGTGCCTCCCACTCTCATTCAATCTCTGGCATCCACTGATTCACTATCACATTATCTGATATTTTTGTACTTGGATTGAATTTAGGATTTCTTCTTTTAGAGTGCTTAGTGAGACAAGACTCAATGGTTTACAAGTACTTGCAGCTCTTCCAGGTGGCCTAGGTTTGTTGTCTAGCACCTGCAAAGAGGCTCACAACCACCGGTAACTCTAGTTTCAGGAGATCTGATACCCTTTTCTAGCCTCCAAGGATGCTGACATGCCTGTAGTGCACATATGTACATTCAGGCAAAACACTCATAAAATTAATACAATTAAATGTAAAGTTCTCTATCACTGCGATCTATCTCTATAGTCTCTGTTCTCTGATTCTGAGTTGAACTATCTTTGAAATATCATCCAAGTGGCTTGTTTCATTTAAGATAATGCTCTTCAGGTTCATACATGGAGTGTCGAGTAGCTGTATTTCTTTTATTAAGTTGAATGGCATACCATTATATGAATATTCTGTTTCTTTTCCTTCTTCCTCCTCTTCCTCCTCCTCCTCCTGCTGCTGCTGCTACATTTTGATTTCCCCCAAGGGAGAAAAGAGAACTGAGATTCTATTCTTTTTTTCAATTAATTTTATTTATATGTTACAAGTATTTTATCTGCCCGTATGTTTGTACATCACCTGTGTGCCCCCTATCTGCAAAGGGAAAAAGAAAGTATCAGATCCCCTGAGATAGCAGTTTGTGAGATTTGTGAGCCATCCTGTGAATGCTAGGAATTGAACCTGGGTCTTCTGGGAGAGCATCAAGTAGTGCTCTTAACTGTTGAGCTTTCTCTCTAGCCCTTGTGATGACTGTTGACTTGGACTCTACTTTGTCTAATACAAGAATGGCATTCCTTTGTCTTTTTCCTTTTTGTTGAACTCCTTTTATCATCCCTTACTTTCAGTTTGATGTATCCTTAAATCTAAAATGTCTGGAGGAAGCACAGATGGATCTTGGTATTGTATGTGTGTGTGGAGGGGGTGGGGGGGAGGTATTTGGTTTTTTGGACAAGATATCATGAAGCCTGAGCTAACCATGAACTTGCTATGTAGCCGTAGATGGCCAAAACAACTACTTTTATTTTTAATTTATTTATATATTTATTTAGATTGGTATCCACCTGACTCTTCCTCCCAAGTGCCAGAACTAAAGACATAACTGAAGTGATGGAAGGGGACCAATGATGGAAGGGGATGTCTCAGCAGACCCATGCCGAGGCATCTCTTCCCTGAGGGACCAGCCACATGACGTATAGCATAGAATAGAGTTTATTCATTGCATGGGGAGGGGAGCCAGGAGGGTAGTAGAGGCAAGAGAGAGAGAGAGAGAGAGAGAAGAGAGAGAGAGAGATTAAGAGAGGAAAAGGCCATTGACCACATGGAAAGAGAGGGAAGGGAAGGGGGAGGGGGAGGGGGAAGGGACAGAGGGAAGCTAGGGCCAAGAGATCAAGAGATCATGAGGGTAAGAGAGTAAGAGAACAAGAGGAAGAGGAGGGAAAGCAGCCCCTTTTATAGTGGGCAGGTCAACCTGGCTGTTTCCAGGTAACTGTTGGGAGGAGCATACCTGGCTGTTGCCAGATAACAGTGGAGGTGGAGTTTAGACAGAATACTAACAATAACCATGACCTTCTGATGCTTCTACATTTACCTCCCAAGTGCTGAGATACAGAGACTGAGCCACCATGCCTAGTTTTTCTGCTAAGGATCAAATCTAGAGCTTTGTGTAGGCTAGGCAATACTGAGCTATATATAACCCAATACTCTAGTTTGGAGTTTTGTTTTTTCAATTTATATTTTTCAGAGATAGAGAGATGGCCTAGTGGTTAAGAGAACTTTCTGCTCTTGCAGAGGACTCAGGTCAGATTCTTAGTAGCCACATGATGGCTTACAACTGTCTATAACTCCAGTTCAGACAATGTCTTCTAGTTTCTTTGAGCATCACATGCAAGTGGTGCACATACATATATGCAGGTAAATAATAATACACATAGATAGATGATAGATAAATGAATAGATGATAAGTAAATGAATACAAAGTTATTAGCCAAAAAGTTAAAGAAATTTATATATTCAAATTATTTTATATAGCCTCTAGGTATTTTTATCTACAGATAGATATTAAGTTAGTGCTTTTGTAGAAGTACAAAGGTTAGAACTTATTCTTCTTTCTTGCTGATGCCACACAGATTTTTTTTTTCTACCCTTGGGTATCAAACCCAAGGCCTCCCCCAGGCACCTTTCCTCCCTCCCATTTCTACCACTTCACACCCCAAAGTCAAGGACATCTACTCTATGTTCACACATGGCTGCTGGATGACTCTAGTGCTGCTGTAAAACAGAAACGACATACTGGACATGATACAAGTCACAGGAAGATTATACTTGAGCTACTGGGAAGCAAGGCCTCAGTGTACAGCTGACCTCAGCTCCAAGCACAGCAAAAGTGGCAGGAATTTAGAGCCAACAAGCAGAGCCGAGGGATCAGCTGAGGAAAATAACTAAGGGTGACCTCATTAAACATCTTGGGTGGGGAGCTGTTGTTAGACTGGCCCAACAAGATTCTCACTAAAGGCTAGGTAAGGGTTCAGTGGAGAAATGCAATCAGATACAAATCACAGACAGCATTCTTGCAAAAATAGACCCAGTAGGTTCAGGACTTGAGGGCCAATTATAGCCCAAACCAAGAAGAGAGAGCTCAGAAGACTGACCAAACTTTTAACACATGGCCATGGCTTCTCCATTTTGCATGGGCACTTGCTTTATACTCAAGCTCTAATTCCTCTTCTGACTTTCTTGTTTCTCAACTGTTTGAGGACTGGAGATGATGGATCTTAGTTGTGCAATGTTTGCCTAACGCACCCAAGGTCCTGCATTTGATCCCCAGCATCTCATAAATCAAGCTCGGTAGTACACACGTGTAACTCCAGCACTTGGAGGGTAGAAGCAAGATGATCAAGATTGTGAAGCTAATAAGCCCCTACCAATGAGATGAGAGAAAATCACCACCTATGACAGGGATAAAGATAGCAGTCATCTTGGCCTGGTGAGCTTCTTAACCAGGTCTTTGGTTCTTTCTTCCCAAAAAGAGTTGTCTTGCCAAAATATTTTTACTCTGTTCTTTCTTCCTTGTGAGACACTGAGATTATTCTTTGTCTCTAACAAACAGCATGTGAAGAATGAGATTGACCCCAGCTTCCACAGACATATGCACACACACGTGTGTACCCATATACACACACAAGCATGCAAAATGAAATGTCTTAAGTACAAAAACTTAAGAGTATAGCTTGAGCCGGCCAGGGGTGGCGCACCGCAGTAGTCGCAGCGCTGCGCTCCGGAGTCGGAGGCAGCCGTCCGTCCGTCAGTCTCTCCTGAGTTCAAATCCCCCACCCGTGCTTGTCAATCACTGACAGGAAAAACAAAAAACTTATGCCGGGCAGTGGTGGCACACGCCTTTAATCCCAGCACTTGGGAGGCAGAGGCAGGTGGATTTCTGAGTTCGAGGCCAGCCTGGTCTACAGAGTGAGTTCCAGGACAGCCTGAGCTATCCAGAGAAACCCTGTCTCGAAAAAACAAAAACAAAACAACAACAACAAAAAAGAGTATAGATTGATATATTTTGACAAATAAAAGTATATACTTTTCACTGAGGTCAAGAATCATATAATCAACATACCAGAAATTTCTTGATCACCCCTTTTCACCAGCAGCCATGTCAAGCCTGCACTCCTAAGGCTCCTGATAGTTAGCTTTGACTATGTTTGTGTTTGATAAAACCAGAAATAAAGTAAGATGTACGTTTTAATGCCTGGCTTCTTTGCCTCAACATTACTAGATAAGATGTATTGTTCCTTAATCTAGTATTAGTCTGGGTTCTCTAGAGGAATAGAACTTATAGAATGACTCTTTTTATATAAAAGGGGTTTATTAGAATGGCTTACAGGCTCTGATCCAGCTAATCCAATAGTGGTTGTCTACCAACAGAATGCCCAAGAATCCAGTAGCTGTTTTGTCCACAAGGGTAGATATCTCAGATGGTCTTCCATATACTCCAGAATCCCAAAGAAGTAGGTTCTAATGCTGGTGAAGGAATGGACTTGCTAGTGATAGCAAAAGCAAGCCAAGGAAGAGAGCAACTTATTTATTTCCCATCTCCTTCATATAGGATACCTGCAAGTGTGGCCCAGATTACAGGTTGGTCTTCCCACCTCAAAAATCCAGATTAGAAGTAGATTTCCCCACTTCAAATAATTTTAACTAAGCAAAAATGCTTCACATGTGTGGTATGTACCCCATGTTCCAGGAACCAGCTATGGTATAAGTTTTTGTGGTTCTGAGTTTGTAGTGTGTGGTTTTTGCTACAATGCTTTAAGCTCCAGGTGGATCATGCTACCAGCCTTACCCAAGTTCCCTCCTATCCACAGATGAAACACACACACACACACACACACACACTAGCTTATTTTAATATACTTTAGTTCAATGGCCAGGCTCTTCTAAGCCTCTCTCGGCTATCGTGCCCTTCTTTTCACTCCCAGCTCAGCACCCTAAATCTGCCCTCAATTCTAGTTGCTCAGCTACCTTCTCCTTGTTCAGCCCCTAAATCTGCCCTGAGCTTATATGTTTCTAATATCCTGCCAGTTACCACAGATCTAGTCAGGAAAGCTGCCAGTGGCCACTCTACCCTAGATCTCACATGGCTGATGGCTCTTCTCTCTCAAAGCATAGCAAAAACTTCCTCTCGTCCCTTGCATCTGCTAGCCTGCCTGTGAGAACACTAGAAGTCCCACCTACTCCACCAGCTCATTGGTCACTAGCATCTTTAGTGATCATTCAAGAACCATCTGGGGAACAAGACCTTCAGGGTTCACATGCAGATTTCTGATAAAACATCAGAATTACCCCCTACATCTCACCTTTTTTGTCCAATTTAAAAAAGAAACCCTTTTCTCTCAGACATAAATTGAACAAAACCATTACAATCATGTAAATTACAAGTATGATATACAAGTAAGATTCAATCCATCATATTTGTCAATTAGATAAAGTACTCTACCATCATTCCTAACTTAAATAGTTATAATTATATCCCTGAATTATGTTTAGAATTTAGTCTGTTACACCATCTGAAACTATGTCTTCCATTCTATATCCTTTCTCAATGTTAAACAACTTAAATTTGATTATGAAACTGTAACTAGTCTTCAACCCGTCAGAAATCTGAGAATGACTTAAATATTACCTAGGTATGTAGGTAGCATCAAACACTGCTTCTCAAACTTAAACAATTGTAGAGACAGCTGACTACCTGGACATCCTTGTAATTTCTTACAACATTGGAGCCTTAATTTCTTATAACGTCTTCAGCCTTCTAGACCATGATCATCTGACAGACCTTTGCAAAACAGGATTCTGAAGGACTATTTACCCTGTCTTGGCAGAGCTATCAGTTGACTATTCTGCATAGTGTGTCCTTTTCCCAAATAGTATTTTATCTGCAGATGAAATAGGCAATTTCCATTCCCATGGCTATCTTGCCCCAATAAGCAACCTCACCTGTAGGTAATGATGCTCAATTTTGCTTTGAAGGAGAACGGGGAAGCTGTCAAGAGTAGACATGTCTCATGGTCAAAAGATCTTTAATAATGAAATAACATTAAATGTCGCATTCTGTGGATTTCTGATGTTTTTGAAGACTAAGAATCTCTGCTCTGTTAAACCATAGCTACTCTTAGCCAACTCTATTTGAGCAAATTGAAAATACTTTACTATAATTAAATAAGAATCTAACATAACCATGAGTTTGCTGTCTGGCCCTTAACTTGTGTTACATAATCATCTGAAACAGTTTTAAAGCAGTTATTAGAAAGACTGGGTCTAAGCCTCAGATTCTTAAATGAGTTGCATAGGCACAATGCCTATCTAAAAAGGAACAATATTAATTTCAAATTTTATATCAATATACAGATTCATACCAATGAAAACCTAAAATCTGTATCAATATAAATTCTGTACCAACGTAAGAAATTATAAATTCAATTTGTATCAGTTATAAAGACTTCTACCAATTAAGATTATGGCTACACAATGCCTTGTTAGAGAATAAAATTAGTAATCCATTCCATCTATTTCCTTCCTGTTGAAAATTATGACCATTTCTAAATTATCCCTTAAAATGACAACCTATCTATAATTTATTAAATAACCATAACCAGACACCCAAACAAGAGATAAGGATGCCGATTCTCTATCCAACTTCTTACTGCTGAATAGGGGTGACAAAAAATCCTCTAAAGAGGTGAGGAGGGGTAGGAAAATTAGAAAAACTGGTTAGACTTCAGAACGCTAGCTTTAGCACTGTTATCCGGTCTCTGCATATTTGGAAGGTTCAAAGCTTGGCTGAAGTTCTTACCAGATCAATCTGAAAGGTTGGATGAGTCAAGATGACCTTGAATGAGCAGCAATCCTAAAGCTGTTCTAGAAGCAAGTCTCTGGACAGCATCAGGAAGCAGGGGGCTGGAACAGCAGGTTAGTTCAGCATCCCAGTGGATGAATCTTGTCAGAGATGTACATTCTGCAATACATGAATCTTACAACCAAAATATTTGGTGCCAGTAAGATTTTTTTATGGATTGTACAAAGATCAGTTAAGGATGAAATTTTGTTCCTTCTTTGAGCAGGTAAAAGACAGCTGTCTTTTTTATGAGTTAATTTTATTAATAACCAATTGTAATAAGTCTTCATTCATGCCATGTGAAGGATGGCACTATGAATCTTTGCCTGTCCTGTTTGATTTCCTCAAACTTTTCTATTTCTTCAGGGTGTCTCCTCCATCATATCTGATCCATATCACTCTGGAAGGGGTCCAGAGCCTATTCTTCCCGGTCAACACAAATGCAGAACCTTTCTACCAAATTAGTATGTCCTCAGTCCAGTGACTGTAATTCATTGAACATTTAGCTTGACCTCCCTCCCAGAAGAGTTTTAATATAACCACCAAACTCATAACCATACTCATTTTGATAATTAAAAACAATTCAAAGCAAATAAAGCAATCTAAACAAATATTAACCAATGAGACAGTGCTTTTGCCATCCCCTGCCTTAACCTTCATGAGATCAAGACCTGAATTATTTATATAATGTAAACTTAAATTCCCTTCTGCTTACTCTATAACCCTATTTCCAGGCTGTATTCCTATGTTCTAGTTTTCACATGCTAGAGAGTCACGTGACTCGACAGAGCTTGCTGAGAAACCAATTTTCTCCTCTTCCTTGATTTATATCATTTGCGTGTGTGTATACCATCAAAGAATTTTTAAATCAATAGTGGATTCCTGCCTTTCATGTGGTGAGCCATCTGAATCGTGTAGACAAGGTCAGAGAAGGGGAAGCCCTGCTGGTAAAGAGAGTCCTTCATTTTGCTCCGAGCTCAGAGGAGCTATCAGGTCATGGTAGACTGGGTAGCAGGGTTTCTCCACACACAGGTATGCCTAGCCACTTTGGGGTTTTAGTTAATACCAGATGTAGCCAAGCTGACAACCAAGAATAGCAATCAATGTCTCCCTGTAGCCCAATTATTCTAATGGCTATATATTATAGCCTTATATGAACTGGTTGCTTATTCTATCTAGGGTTGAAAGACTAGCATAATTTCTATGGTCTCATTTTGCCCTCTTAACCATCTTTGTGGGTTTGTGATAATACCACACCATTGTTTAGATTTGCATTTCTCTCATCACTGTGAAAGCCAATATCCCTGTGCTTTTCCCATTTTTATTGTTCAGCTTACATCTTACTTCCCTTTTCTTGTACTATAAACAGCCCCAACAAGAGTAATAATGACTTAACACTGCTTTTCCGTTTCTTTTTCCATCCCTTCTCTGCTTCTTCTGCTGGACAGTTCTATCTTTCTCAGCATGCCTGCTAAGTAAATAGTGACAGTTCCATTATTTGTCATCCTTACATTGATTTCCCATAAACATGGATAAGCTAATATAAGATGGACTATTAACTTACTCTACTTTGGAAATATTTGTTAAAGATAGCAGGGATAGGAGCTGAAGAGACGGCTCAGCTTCAAGAGCCTTTACTGCATAATCATGAGGACCAGAGTTCAGATTCAAGCACTCATGTAAAAAGTTGGGTGTCTCCAAACACCTGTAACAACAACACCTACACCAACATATATTCATAAATAAATAAATAAATAAATAAATAAAACAAATCTTTTTCTTAAGGTCCTGGGGACATAACCCATTCTAGGCAAGTAAGTTCAGAATTTCTATTTTATACTTCCAAGTTTTGACGTTATATAATTTTTTTTTCCTTCACAAAGCAAATAATATTGAAATAGTGAAATCAAGTGTAAACCCAACAAAAATATATAAATTATAGTCCAGTATCCCTCATGAGTATACATACAAAAATTCTCAATGAAGTAGTTGCAAACTGAATACAAGAGATATAAAAAAATAATATTCCATGAATAACTGAATAACTGCTTTTTTTTTTTTTTTTAGAAGACCATACTCCATATACAGGCTGCATGTTTTGGGATAGCCCCCACTCCAGATGTTTGAGACCTACATGAAAACCAAGCTGCACATTTACAACATATGTGCAGGGAGGCCTAGGTCCAGCCCATGGAGCTAGATCTGTGTAGACTAGGTATGCTCCACGGTTGGTGATTCAGTCTCTGAGAGCTCCAAGGGTTCAGGTTGGTTTACTCTGTTGATCTTCCTGTGCAGTTCCTATCTCCTTAGGGCCCACAATCCTTCCACCTATTCTTCTATAAGAGTCCTCAAGCTCCATCCACTGTTTGGCTCTGGATGTCTGTATCTGTCTGAATCAGCTGCTGGTTAGAGCCTCTCAGAGGACAGCTTGCCCCTGTCTGTTCTCAGGCTGGAGGTTTAGATCCTGGGAGCTCTGGTTGAATCTTTTGCTACTCGTTCTAAAAAGGACAAAAGCACCCTCACTTTGGTCTTCCTCCTTCTTCCTGAGTTTCATGAGGTTTATGCGTTGCATCTTAGGTATTGTGTGTTTGGGGGCTAATATCCGCTTATCAGTGAGTGCATACTATGTGTGTTCTTTTGTGATTGGGTCATCTCACTCAGGATGATATTTTCTAGCTCCATCCATTTGTCTAAGAATTTCATGAGCTCATTATTTTTAATAGCTGAGTAGTACTCCATTGTGTAAATGTACCACATTTTCTGTATCCATTCTTCTGTTGAAGGACATCTGGGTTCTTTCCAGCTTCTGGCTATTATAAATAAGGCCGCTATAAACATAGTGGAGCATGTGGCCCTGTTGCATGTTGAAATATCTTCTGGGTATATGCCCAGGAGGGGTATAGCTGGGTCCTCAGGTAACACCATGTTCAATTTTCTGAGGTATCGCCAGACTGCTTTCCATAGTGGTTGTACCAGCTTGCAATCCCACCAACAATGGAGGAGTGTTCCTCTTTCTCCACATCCTCACCAACATCTGCTGTCACCTGTGTTTTGGATCTTAGCCAATCTGACTGGTGTGAGGTGGAATCTCAGTGTTGTTTTCATTTGCATTTCCCTGATGACTAGGGATGCTGAGCACTTCTTTAGGTGTTTCTCAATCATTCGAGTTTCCTCAGTTGAGAGTTCTTTGTTCAACTCTCTACCCCATTTTTTAATAGGGTTATTTGATGGTCTGGAATCTAGTTTCTTCAGTTCTTTGTAGACCTTGGATATTAGCCCTCTATCAGATATAAGGTTGGTGAAGATCTTTTCCCAGTCTGTTGGTTCCCGCTTTGTCCTGTTGACCGTATCCTTTGCTTTACAGAAGCTTTGCAGTTTTATGAGATCCCATTTGTCAATTCTTGATCTTAGAGCATACGCCATTGGTGTTCTGTTCAGGAACTTTTCCCCTGTGCCCATATGATCAAGGCTTTTCCCTATTTTCTCTTCTATTAGTTTCAGTGTAGCTGGTTTTATGTGGAGGGTTATATAATTTTTTATATTACTTCTATATATTTTTAAATCTGTAACTTTAGTCTTCCTCCCACTTTTTGTCCAGTTTCAGTTCTATAGTGGAACATATTTACTGTCCTTTACTGTTCATCATGGAGGAAAAACTTCTTGACCCTCTTAGATTACAGTGCCAGGGGCCCGAGAACTAAACTACAGATTAGCAAAAGACCTGTGCACTCTTTTTGGGTTTACATGCACCATATCATAAAATGGAGTGAACCTCTGTGATGTTTTTAGCCTCCAAACAAAGGGAAAAGAATCTGAGCTTCAAGGAAAATAAGTCAGGAGAACATGACTATGAAATATAATGGGGGATTATGAGTGATAAATGCTGCAACAACCTCAGCTTGGCATTGGCTCTGAAGGGCCCAACCTAACATCACAAACTCCATTTTGGATTCAAACTCCATCTTATGTAAGCTTGACCTTAGTATAAATTCAGTTACTGGAAAAGCCACAACTTGTTCTAGGAACCAAGACACCCCTCCAAAAGCCACAACTCCTCTAGCAAACAGCCACTCCACTCCCTACTAACAGCCAATCAGCTCTTGGGAGGAAAGTAACTAATGTTCCAGATGTCTCAAAATAGATTGCTTAAGCAAGCCACTATTGTTCATACCAAGCTGAAATCATCACTAGCCAATAGAAATGTGCCAAGCTATAATTTTCAAATGTCACCCAATCATGTAACTGCCAAGTTGGAAAGCCCCCATCCCTATTGAAACTGCAATAAATAGACAAGGCTTCACCAGCTCAGGGCCTTCCACACCCATCCACTGCATAGGAGAGCTTGGAGATGTCCAAGCTCGAGCTTGAGTAAAGACTCTTAGCTTTGGCATACGAGTTGGACTCCTGGTGGTCTCTGGTGGTCTGCAGGGACCCTGAGGTCTGGGCATAAAAGGCTTCTCATTTTCAATGAAAAACACTCTTTCAGGGAATAGAAAAGGTATCTTCTTAAAAAGGAAATTTGTTCCCTACTTTTAGTCAGAAAAAAAAAAAAAAAAAAAAAAAAGGCAGGGATTTCTTAAGTATAGCACCTTTAACACTAAATGAGCATTGTTCCAAAGGGGTATCTTCTAGTTTGGTAGATTCTCATCTCTTTCCCTGAACCTTTTGGAATACCTTCCTCAAACATACCTAGAATTTTAGAATTCATCTTTGAGAAGTTTCCTTAAGAATTTTTTTGTTTGTTTGGTTGGTTGGTTTTGGTTTCTCTAAGCAGCTTTGGCTGTCCTGAAACTCTCTTTGTAAGTCAGGCTGGCCTCGAACTCACAGAGATCTGCCTGCCTCTGCCTCCTGAGTGCTGGAATTATAGGCATATGCCAACACACCCAGCCCCTTAAGAAATTTTGATAGGAGGACTAGAGATGTAACATACAAGGACCTGGGTTTGATACAGAAGAGAGAGGGGGGAGGGGAAGAGAGAAGAGGAGAGAGAGAGGGAGAGAGAAGATTGATTTTATTCCTTAAGAAATTGCACGTTTGAATCCATCTTCTGCTTTTCTGTTTCGGGACATGACTGTATGTGAAATCTTTCTCCATTATCTCTAAGATGCCACCCCTAGGAACTTCTTGTGTCAAACGCTGACAACCCCAAATTACTCTCCCCTGCTACCTCAGAGGCATACCCCTTCCCATAGATGGTGTCCATGTGGCTCTGTGCTCACATCTATTCTAGTCTTGAATCACCTTGAGTCTGAGAAGTCTTCTATCAGCAGCCTGCATAACTGTGTTTCTTCCCTTGCTCCTGAAAGTACCTTTGTACCCCAGACTGTCCCTATCACCCAAGAAAGCTGTTACTAACTGCAATCTACCACCAGCAGGCTCTTCTTTCTGCTTTAGAGTTTCATTTGGTTCTTAGAGGCTTCTGCTTTGAGAGCTTTTTATATGGATTTTAAAGTGAGCCACTAGGGTGTCCAGGGATAGTTAGTTTTCTATGGCTTTTGCATTATTGACAAGAATCAAAGTGCAAATATGAAGCTAAATAGCCATATTAAATACTGAAATCACAGAAAAACAGACTTCAGGGGGAGGCAGTAGGTGACGAGGAAGACTAAAGGGAGGAGAGGAGGGCAAGAAACAGACATATTTTCTCTCCTGTGAGATCCTGGCTGACCTCTGGCTCATGATCCCCCTGCCTGTGCCTCTTCAGCATATTCTACCAGCATGAGTCACCACAGGCAGTATTGCCTTTGTTCCCTGTGTGTCTGTGTGTGATATGAAAGCAAAAGGGATAGTACTGGGGAAGAGGGAGAGCGGTCGGTGGAGGGGGCAGGGAGAGGGGTAAACCTGAGCAACTTATGATGATACATATGTATGAAATTCCATAATGAAACCCATTGTTTTATACACAAATTGAAAAAAAAAATCTAGTAATGCTTTAAAAGTTAATTTCAGGTAGGAATCTAAATCGTAGGCTACAACAAAGAAGTAATCTCAGGCAGGAATCTAACTATTAGGCTAGAACAAAGAAGTAATTTCAGACAGGAATCTAAATTTTAGGCTAGAACAGGGAAGTAGGCTTCAGACAAGAAAATGACCTTGGGCTAGGACAGGGAAGTAGGCTCAGATACTTTGGTTATCCTGATAATCCTTCAGAAACAGTAATCGTGGGAGTGTTCACGTAATTGGGTTTAATGCCTTGCTTTTTCTTTGACTATTTGTGTTTATTGTCTTCCTTGTTCCTTGACTATTTGCATCTATTGTATTGCTAGACCCTCAACCTAGAACTGACCTTAATACATGCATGTAATCAAAATGGTATAAAAACATAAAGGAAGAGGGTGTATAGGATAGGGAGCTCTAGGGAGGGGAAATGGGGAAAGGGGATGACATTTGTATTGTAGATAATAAAATATCCAATTTAAAAAAAAGTTAGAGGGGAATTTCAAAGGAGAGACTACCTCTAAAAATGAAGAGCCAAGCCTAATGCACATGCCTTTAATCCTTGCTCTCAATGGCAGAGGCAGGTAGATCCCTATGAGTTTCAGGCCGGCATGATCAACACAGAGAGTAGAAAAGCCAGAGCTACATTATGAGACCCTCTCTCAAACAAAACAAAACAAAACAAAACCACAGAAAAATAGATTAAAAAAAAACCAACAACAAACCACTGAGCTAACTGAAAGAAGTGGTATTTCTTAGAGAAAAATGTTAGGACAGAAAAATCAACAACAACTACAGTCCCTCAGTCTATTGCACGCTATAATGGGAAGAATACAGCTTTTAAGAAGGGCAAGGCACCACAGTGGACTTTTACTTCTTGTTGCTGATTTCTTAAATAGGGGAATTCGGACTCAATTTTCTCATCAAGGAAATGGAAATAAGATGTAGTCAGTTTTCCATAGCCACAAGTTATTCAACCAAAGCTTCCATCAAAACAAGAACAACAAAAGCAACAAAAAAAATCAGGGGTCTGGAGAGATGGCTAAGAGATTAAGAGTACTTGTTGCACTTACAGAGGACCCAGCTTTGATTCCCAGAACCCACATGGTGGTTTACAACCATCCATAACTCCAGTTTCAAGGAATCTAATGACTTCTGTGGTTACCAAACATGCACATGGTATACATACATACATGCAGGCAAAGCACTCAAACGCATAAAATAAATCCTTAAAAAATGTTCAGGAAAAAAATTGCACCAATCCAACTCATGTACAGAGATCTCTCGTTATCAATTCTTCCATTGATACTGCATAACGCCTGGCCTAACATTCATACTGCATTTGGTATTATACAGATGATTTATAGTCACATGACCCTTAACAGGAACATATCCTGAGAAGCCACTGTTGAGCAATTTTGTTGTGTGATGCTCATAAACTATATTTTTTTTTAAAGGTGTCTGTGATGTAACCAAGGAACACAAGGAACATAATATGGGATTACAATCATACATTCAGTCTGTCATTGAAATATCATTATGGCTTAGATGATTGTACAGGAAAATGTGCTTAAGTTATATGTAAATACATTTTATGTAAGAAACTTTAGGGGAGATGGTTTAATGGATAAAAGCTTGCTGTATAAGTATGAAGACCTGAGTTCAAATCCCCAGCATTCACGTAAAACTCTGGATGTGATAACCCACACACCCACACCTGTAATCTCAGCACTAGGAGACATGGGTAGATCCCAGAGGCTCATTAGCTAGCCACTCTAGCCAAATTGGTAAGCCCTAAGTTCAGTGAGAGACTATGTCTCAAAACATACAATGGAGAGCAATAGAGAAAAACACCCATGCACACAAAAAGGTATACATTCCCTTCCTCTCACTCTGGACATATAGCACATATACACACACAAAGAATAGAAAGGAGGATACTTGGGGGATTAGTATAGCACCCCTCTGGGTATATCTGTGAGAAGTTTCCAGATAGGTCATGAGAGCTGTGACATACTCAATAGGTAATCCATTGATGAATTCAAATTTTGCGTAGACTCTTAAGAAGTGGAAATATTATGAAGGGTATGTTCTGCCTGGAGGAGGCACAGCACTTGGAACATATCTTGAAAGGATGTATCTTGCCCTGGACCCTTCCTATCTGTCTGTCTCTCTGCTTTCTGGCCACCATAAGATAAACAGGCCTCTTAGTTAGGGTTTCTATTGTTGTGGAGAGACACCATGACCACAGCAATTCTTATAAAGGACAACATTTAATTGAGACTGGCTTACAGGTTCAGAGGTCTAGTTCATTTTTGTCATGGTGGGAAGCATGGCAGCTTGCAGGCAAACACGGTGCTGGAGAAGCAGTCGAGAGTTCTACTTCTTGATTCACAGGCAACAGAAGTGAATGCCACACCAGGCTTAGCTTGATCATCTGAGACCTCAAAGCCAGCCCCTACAGCGACACACTTCCTTTAACTAGGCCACACCTACTCCAACAAAGCCACCTCTCCTAACAGTGCCACTCCCTACGGCCAAGCATTCAAACAAGTGAGTCTCTGGGGGCCATTCCTATTCAAATCACAATAATAGGTTTGTTCCACCATGTCCTCTGCCTCCCAAAATGTCTGCAAACAGTACAGCCAGCCGACTGTGGACCAAGACTTCAGAACTATGGCCAGCGTACATCCTTCCCCAAAATATATTAATAAATCATTCTGGGATTTAAAAAAAAAAAAGGCATAAAATTCCTTGCCATTGTTCTTTAGAACAATGTTTCGGATATGACAACCAAAGCCCAAGCAGCTAAAGACTAACTAAGTAAGACTCCCTCAAACTTACACTCGTCTGCAGAACAAAAGAAGACACCACCAGTCTCAGGCTGAACGAGAGGAAGTACCTGCAAGTATGAGTCTGGTAAGGAGTTATTACACAAAGTCTATAAGAAACTCTTGCAATTCAATAGCCAAAGCCAAATGGACTGATTGCAAAGTGAACAAGGAAGCCAAATACACATATTTCTAAAGAATTACAAGTGATCAATGAGAAGAGGAAAAGTGTTCAACAGTACTAATTTTCACATTAATGCTAATGAAAATCATAGTAGGATGCTAATGTCATTCTACTAGGATGACTACCATCAAGAAGACAAGAGACACCAGGCAGTGATGGCGCACACCTTTAATCCCAGCACTTGGGAGGCAGAGGCAGGCGGATTTCTGAGTTTGAGGCTGGCGTGGTCTACAGAGTGAATTCTAGGACAGCCAGGGCTACACAGAGAAACCCTGACTCAAAAAACAAAAAACAAACAAACAAAACAACAACAACAAAAAAAAGAAGACAAGAGACTAAGTGTTTAAAGAGGCCCATGAGATGGGCTGCCAACCCTGACAATCTGAGTTGCATCCCCAGAACTCCCATGACAAAAGAAGTGTATCAAGTCTTACAGCTTGTCCTCTAACACTCCACCCCCGATACAAATACATACATTAATTTAATTATATATAGTTATTTTTGAAAGCTGTAAAAGACATAAGAACAGGGTACCCTTTTACTTTGTGAAAATATATCAGAATAGAGTTACAAAAAAAAAAAAAAAAACCCAGGAAAAATTAAACTAGAACAGTCACACTTCTAAAGATTCTGAAGGAAACAAAATCAGTATCTCAAAGAGGTTTCTAAGCCTGTGTTTGTTAGATTTCGGCGCAGCAGGTTAGACAGACAACACCAGACCAAACGGTTCCACAGGGAAGGGGTTTATTCGGGCAGAGAGCAAAGGTGGGGGAGAGTGGGAAAGCAAGACGAATGGCAGAGAGAAAAGAGAAAGAGAGCAGAGAGGTAGAGGAAGTAGAGGCCTGCCACGACCACGTGGAGAGAGGCAGAGGCAGAAGGGAAGGCGGAGGGGGCAGAGAGAACCTGCAGGCAAGAGCTCAAGGGAGCAAGAGGGAGGGGGCAAGCAGCCCCCTTTTATAGTAGGTCAGGCCTACCTGGCTGTTGCCAGGTAACTGTGGGAGGAGCCTACCTGGCTGTTGCCAGGTAACTGTGGGAGGAGCCTACCTGGCTGTTGCCAGGTAACTGTGGGAGGAGCATCCCTGGCTGTTGCCAGGTAACTGTGGAGGTGGGGTTTAGAAAGAATGCTAACACTGTTTATCCACAGGAGCTGAAAAATAGATGTAAGTCCATTTGTCCATCAATGCATAAAGATGTCATGACATGTATTAACAATGGACTATTATTCAGCGGTTTTTAAAAAGCAATCTTAAAGAGGCATGGTGGCACATACTTGCAATTCAGGAAGCTGAAGAGACATGAGTTTGAGGTCAGCCTGGGTTACAGAAAGGAGATCCTGACTCAGAAGGAAAAAACAAGACAATGAAAAGGAGACGCGAAAGGCGGTCATCTGAGACAACCTGGAGGAACTCTATGGGTAGTAAGTAAAACAATAAGGACAAAGACAAGCACTGTGTGTGCTCCCTCACCATAGGAACACAGCAACTGGGAGCTACAGTGGGTGTGGGGGAGTAGAGAAATGTATAACATTTCAGTTCTAAGATGAATAAATTCTGAACTTGGCCTGCTGGTTCATGCCCCGCAATCCCAGAACTTGGGAGTATAAATTAGGATTGTGAGTTCAAGATCAGACTAGGTAGGACATCTGATCAAGTTCCGGGCTATCCTGGGCTACAGTGAGAGACCCTGTCTCCAGAAACAAAACCCACTGCCACTACTAACAAAAAAGATAGGAGTTTGCAAGACCTAATGTACACGCAGCATGGTGACTAGAGTTATAATACTGTATTGAATAACTGATATTTTCTACAAGAAGAGATCTTAAGTGCTCTTAGTACATGCAATAGAAGCATCTGGAATTATCGATTTGCTCGTTAACTTGATCATATTAATCATTCTGTAGTATATACACGTGTCAAACCACTATACTGGAAATCTTAAAATTTATGTAATTTTTAAACTAAATATATTTAATTTATAAATTGTGTGTGTACGCATATGCATGTGTGTACAGGTATACTCATACATGATGTACCTATGGAGATCAAAGGACAACCTTAGAAATGACATTATATATATATACCCTTCCCTGGTAATAAGAACAGAGGTACATATCCCTACAAGCTTAACAGTTTCAAGTGTTATTTCAACCAAGTAAAACTCAAGAAGAAGGTCTGAAAAATACTTGCATTCATTCTCCATTGGCTGTAGACTTTACACGGCTTTTTTTTTTTTTCCTAATAATGCTGATGTGGAATTTCCTAGCCAATTGTTTCCTTATTATAAAATAATCAATTAGCCCATTACGAAGTGGTACCCTGAATCTCTTTGCATGTCTCATCAATATCGTCTTCCTATATGTTGACGTAGGCTTCTACTTTAGTTGACAGCATCCAGTAATAATGCTTATTCCTTCTGATTCAATAGTCCAACAGAGAACGCACAGAGACACTCTTAAAGCCAGACAGAACGTCTGTGTTGCTGGCTGCTGACTGCACTGGGACTTGCCCAAATCATGCAGCCCTGATCCTCACTGGCCTTTGTCTCTTATACACATAACCCACATCCTGGTAGGCGCACTTTGGTTAGCAAGAAGCAGAACTACAGAAGCCAAAAAAAACATGGTTAGTCCACTTTGGGACTTTCCTAGATCCTCTAACTATATACTAGGGTCTTGGATGGATTAGGCCTTTGCTTCCATCTCGGCAAATGTTGGGGCCTCCATGCTGGGTTTTAAGGTGTGAACACTGTTTCTACCATTGTGTCAGTTGTCCCAAAGTGGACTAACCACGTTTTTTGACTGGAGATCTGTTTCGCTTCACACCACAAACACACTTGAAGCGATGGCTCTCTACCAGTTAGGAAAATAGCAAGCATGAAAAGAGCTACTTTTATTGATCTAAAGAAACACTAAGAAGTTTATGTTTAAGTCATGGTAGCACCCACCTTTAATCCTAGCATGTGGAAAGCAGACAGAACCAAATGATTGTCAGTTACAGGCCAGCCTGGTCTACATCTAGGGCTACATCGAGAGAGATCCTGTCCTGAACAAACAAACACACAAAGACAAACAAACAAAAAGAAACAAAAACAACAGAAAAAGGGAAAAAAAATGTGTTTAATCCCAATTTTATAGATAGGGACTTTAAAATGACATAACAACAGAGAGGACTTAAGGACACGGATTTCCGGTGCTCACACCTGAAAATTAAGGTCACTGAGTGCTATTAATGCAACGGGATATGTCATCTCACTAAGTCACTGAGTGATTACAACACTATAGAAATACAAGAGTTGGCAGAAAGGAAGGGGAAATGGCTTCCTCTTTTTTTTTTTTTTTTTTTTTTTTTTTTTGCAAGCTCCTTGCTGCTTCTTTCTGCCAAAAGTCTCAGCAGGAGATTTATTGTAGGCCAGTCTGGACCAGCCACAGGACATCCCCAGAATGTGTTCCATGACTGATTTTGCAGCTCATGCTAAGGCGATTCAGGCAGGGCCATAGCCTTGGCACATGCACACTATAGTCACCATGTAAACAGTTCTCCCAGGGAGAAATGAAAAGGGCAGGTCCTTGTCCCCAAGAAGCGCTCTAACACAGTGGGTGAGCACAGAGCTGGCAAGCTCTATAAACAAAGACGCAGGTGTCATGGAGAAAGCAGAGCTCGTGTGTGGGAGGGAAAGGAGGAGCATATGGAGGAGTAGTGCTTCAGGGATCACGTTTGAATAAACTTTAAAAGCTCATCAAGGGTTGAACAGGTAAGAGGGAGTGGGAGGTGGCTGTAATAGTCAGACCTTTTATTGCTGTGGCTTTATTTATTAATTATCAGAAGTTTTTATTGCTGTGGGTTTACTTACTTACTTTGGAAAAAGTCCATATGTGGCCTAAGTCCTCCTGCCTCCACCTCCTCAGTGCCGGGCATGTCTGCCCACATTCAGTTTATTAGTGATGTGACAAATATTAGAGAAGGGGAGGGGCTTTAAAAAAAACACTGACATATTTTGTCTCATGACTTCAAATTGTCTATGGCTGACAGAAAACAAAGGAGTCTCAGGAAGAGATTGAGGACATACCCTAAGTGATTGCTGGGAGCCAAGACTCCCTCCTGCCTGAAAGCAAATGCCAGTTAAGTAAATAGCCTGAGTTAAGGAATACTTTATTGCCTTCCTGCCAGGGAGAAAATATTAATCAGATAAGCAACTTTAGCCGAGAAATGTTTTAATTGCCTTCTTGCTTGTGAGAAAATATTTAGATAAGTGATTTGGGCTAGGAATTCTTGTGGGCTTAGAGAACTTTGCAATTACGGGATGACCCTGGACCCTGACTGTTAGATGACTCTCCTGCCTGCTTGCTTTTATAATGGCAGCCCGAACAATAAAGTTTATAAACTTGATTAGACATTCAGACAAGTGCTTCTTCTTTGTGTCTCTTATCCCATCTTTCACTCTCCCTTCCCTAGGGTCTCGTCGAATCCCAGCAGACAGGGGCAAGTGATCCAGTTATCCTAATGAAGTCCCATAGTTCCACCACCAACAATGGTGTATCCAGTGGCAAAGGGCTTTCATGATCCACTTCCTCAAAACTTCATCTCTGAATAGTGCTCACATATGTAGGATCAAGTCTTCAACACACAAGCTTTCTGGGTGGCTACTTCCGATCTGAACTATAACATCAACTATCTAGGGAAACAATACTCCAGGACCATATGACTAGCTCTATGTGAAGTCAGAGACTTCCACAGGTATGAATTCTATTATTTATAACCTGTAAATGCTAATGGAAAACATTCCTATCCTATATACTCACAGCATTCTCTTTCTTGTAAGGTATAGAAATAATAAAAGATGAACTGCAAGAAAACTATCTGAACATCTCGAGAATTAGTAAGAGGTAATATCATAGATGCAAATTTGAGGACCATGCTGGCTGGTCTATATAGCAACTTGACACAAGCTAGTCATTAGAGAGAAGGGAGCCTCAGTTGAGAAAATGCCTTCATGATATCAAGCTGTAGGCAAACTAGTAGAGCATTTTCTTAATTAGTGATTATGGGGGAGGGGCCCAGCCCATTGTGAGTACAGCCACCCTGGGTTGATGGTCCTGGGTTCTATGAGAAAGCTAGATGAACAAGCCAAGGGAAGCAAGCCAGTAAGCAGCACTCCTCAATGGCCTCTGCATAACCCCTGCCTCCAGGTTCCTGTTATATTTGAGTTCCTGTTCTGGTTGATGATGATAATGATGAACTGTGATGCATAAGCTACATAAACCCTTTGCTCCTCAACCTGCTTTTTTGACCAGGGTGTTTCATCACAGCAATAGTAACCATGACAAAAACAGGAACAAGCTTCAAGCTTGGGCTTGATTCTGAGATCAGCTAATCATGCTTCAAGTGATCCCAAGAGCGAATAATGAGAAGAGTCAAAATGAAATTTGTTCCTTGAAAAGGAGGAAGGCTGAATGTACCAAATATTCTTGGTGTTATCCCCCAAATAGTGAAAATATATCTGGTTTTGTTTATTTACCTTGGTTGGTTGGTTGGTTGGTTGGTTGGTTGGCTTGGGGGACAGTGCCTTATTTTGCTGGCATGTCACTCACTGAAGCTGACCTTGAACTCCTGATCTTCCTGCTTCCACCTCCAGAATGTTGGAATTACAGGTGTGTACCACCATGAATGTCACTGAGGCCAACAGCTCAACCCCACTAAGCATTAAAGAAAGGTCCCTGACTATAAAGGCTTCTGTGTGCTGACAAACACTTGTTGACCACAGCTGAAGATATGTTGGTTCCTAAAGACCCAGAACCAGAACCATGTATAATGAGTGAGTGGCACGTGCCCTTAAGGCCAGCACTCAGGAGGCAGATGCAGGTGGATCTCTGTGAGTTTGAGGACAGCCTTGTCTACATAATGAATTCAAAGACATCCAGAGCTACACAGTGAGACTCTGTTTTGAAGAAGAAGAAGGAGGAGGAGGAGGAGGAGGAGGAGGAGGAGGAGGAGGAGGAGGCCAGGCAGTGGTGGTGCATGTCTTTAATCCCAGCACTTGGGAGGCAGAGGCAGGCGGATTTCTGAGTTCGAGGCCAGCCTGGTCTACAGAGTGAGTTCTAGGACAGCCAGGGCTATACAGAGAAACCCTGTCTCAAAAAAAGAAGGAGGAGGAGGAGGAGGAGGAGGAGGAGGAGGAGGAGGAGGAGGAGGGAGGGGAGGGGAGGGGAGGGGAGGAAGGGGAGGGAAGGGAAGGGAAGGGAAGGAAGGGAAGGGAAGGGAAGGGAAGGGAAGGGAAGGGAAGGGAAGGGGAAGGGAAGGGAAGGAAGGGAAGGGAAGGGAAGGGGAAGGGAAGGGAAGGGAAGGGAAGAAGGGAAGGGAAGGGAAGGGAAGGGAAGGGAAGGGAGGAAGGGAAGGGAAGGGAAGGGAAGGGAAGGGAAGGGAAGGGAAGGGAAAGGGAAGGGAAGGGTAGGGAAGGGAAGGGAAGGGAAGGGAAGGGAAGGGAAGGGAAGGGAAGGGAAAGGGAAGGGAAGGGAAGGGAAGGGAAGGAAGGGAAGGGAAGGGAAGGGAAGGGAAGGGAAGGGAAGGGAAGGGAAGGGAAGGAAGGGAAGGGAAGGGAAGGGAAGGGAAGGGAAGGGAAGGAAGGAAGGGAGAAGAAGGGAAGGGAAGAAAAGAAGGAAAAGTCAGAGGCAGACAACCATAGTGTGCTGGCAGCTTATGGCCACTTTCCCTCCTGGCTTCTCCCCTTCTAACTCCTCAAACAAAAGCCAGGAAATAGCAATGCTCCTGATAGGCAGCTCTAGTGACTTCTGATACCTGTCATGGCAACTTGGCCTCTCTTGAAGCCCTCCTTCCCATGCTGTTCAATAAACTCCTTTAGCTTTTGCCCTCACTGGTTGTCTGTAGGCTTTAGTCATGGGACTCAAGAGGTGAGAACCAGGCATTAGCCTCTGGTATTGGGACTTCTGGTGACCATTGATTGTGGAGCACCTTAGCACCAACATAAGCCCCCTGAGTCTGATGACCAGACTCTTTAACACTCAAGGAAAAGCACCAATGCCTCAGACCTTTTTATTTTTTTAACTAATTAATTAATTAATTTTTATTTACTTATTGAGACATCATCTCATTCTGTAGAAGAAGCTAATTTAAACTTCTGGCAACACTTCTGGCTCAGCTTTCTAAATGCTAGGAAAGTAGATATAAACCATTACACCTGATTTATATTTTTATGTTTCCAATGTTCCCAAACAAAATTCTTTCTTGAAATTTAATGGTGAGGCTTTGATCAGATTGAAACTTAACCCAACTGTAATGCTCAGTGGTAGAACTTTAGTAGATAATAAAACTTAAATGAAGCCATATGAATGTCTTAGTTACTTTGCTATTGTCATCGCAAAAACACTATAACCAAGGAAACTTGTAAAAGAAACTGTTTAATTTGGGAGTTTGTCTTAGTTAGGGTTTCCATTAATGTGAAAAGACATCATGACCAAGGCAATTCTTATAAAGGCAGTATTTAATTGGATCTAGCTTACAGGTTTAGAGATTCAGTCGATTATCATCAATGCAGGAATCATGGCAGGGTCCAGGCAGCATGATACTGGAGGAGCTGAGAGTTCTACATCTTGTTACAAAGGCAAACATGAGAAGACTGACTCCCAGGTGGCTAGGAGGAAGGTCTCAAAGTCTACACCCACAATGACACACTTCCTCCAACAAGACCACACCTACTCTAACAAGCCATATCTCTTAATAGTGCCACTCCCTGGGCCAAGGATATTCAAACCACCACAGAGTTCCAGAGGGTTAGAGTCCCAGAGCATTATGGCAAAGAGTATGACAGCAGGGAGGTATGGCACTGGAACAATAGCTCAGAGCTTATATCTGATCCACAAACATGAGAATGGCTTGGGCTTTTGAAACCTCAAAACTCACTCCCATGATACCCCTCTTCAGACAAGACCTCCTAATCTTTCCTAATCAGTTCCAACAACTACAAATCAAGTATTCAAATATTTGAACCTATTGGGACCATTTTCATTTGAACCACCAAATTTCACTCCATGGCCCCCATAGGCTTGTAGCCGTATCTTAATTCAAAATGCATTTAGTCCCATTTCAAAAGTCCCCAGAGTCTTTCAGTCTCAAGACTGCTTAAAAGTCCAAAGTCTCTTCTGAGACTCATAACTAGAACTCCCTGTAAAATAAAAAGCAAATTATATTCTTTCAGCATACAGTGACATCGAGTGTACATTACCATTCCAATAGGGAGGAATTAAGGCATACTGGACAAAAACAAGACTAAAATTCAACAGGGAAAACTCCAAATCTTGTATTTCCATTTTTGATGCCAAAAGGTTCTTCTCTTCCAGCTTTGTGACTGCAACACACTTCCCTCTCTTAGGTAGGTTCCACTTCCTGTCTGCAGCGCTCCCTGGCAGGTATCCCACTGCTCTGGCATCTCCAACATCTTGGAGTCTACAACACAATCCAAACTCCACTTTCACAGTCTCAAAGGCCTTTCTGGGCATCCACACAGTCATTCCACTGCCACACATCTGGCCTCAGTTGCTCTCAACTATCCAATACAACCCTACTCCTGTATCCTTCATGACTCTAAAGCTAGTCTACCTGCTTAGCATAGAGCCTAGTACCTTTCTAGAATTACATTGGGAGTTTAGTTGAGTGGGGTCTTACCTGAGGGCATCACTTCCTTTATTCCATTTGCATCCATCCTTTCTTTAAACTTCTCTTTGAACCAAGCCTTGGCTCCAACTGCTTTTTTTTTTTTCTCTCCAAGTTGCACAGGTTCTTGTTTGTTTGTTTGTTTGTTTGTTTTTTCCTAGTGTGTTCTTTTTCATTGAAGATATTGTTGGATGAGGGAGTGGAAAATCCACTTCAGTTACAGAAGCTTAAAAAACGAAAGCTTTATTTTCTGAGAGCTCAGAGATGCAGCCAGTTTGGGATCTGAATCGAATCCTTGAAGGGAGATTGTACAACATTTTTAAAGGATGGCGACACAAATCTGAGGGGAGCTGCAGTGTTGTCTAATTGTATTTCACATTATGGGTTAAGCAAGGGAGTACCCACTGGAAACTGGACCGTATCCAGGGCACCTGGCTTCAAGGTTCTTAATTTATTCTTCTAGACCGTAGGTCCAGAGCTCAGAGTGATAAGGGATCAAAGGAGCAGGTCAGCTGCATGTAGTCAATTAGAGCACAGCAGGAAATTTGTTATATATTTTTATAACTTAGGCACCGTGGTTTAGATAACAGCAATTTCTATATTCTTTACCAGTTAACATAAAATTAAGAAAATATTTGGAGAAATGGGATAGGAGTTAGTTCCTAGACTTTGGAACATGAACTTGTTTGACCCTGCCAGCAAAATGATGAAGTCATCCTTGAGATGGCTAGACTCAGACAACTGTCTCCTTACAAGCTGTCCCTGAGATGTCTAGACTCAGACAACTGATTACAACAGAAGCCATTCAGCTATAGGGTAGTCCCTAGTTCCCCTAGGGCCTGGGACCTTGAATTTAGTTTCTGAAAACAAAATGGAGCACTTAGAATAAGTTTCTTTTGCTTGTTCCAAACAATATGTATAAGAGTGATCACTAAAAATCACATGACATAGTCAATATTAGGCTGTCTTGAAATCTCCTCTCCCAATGAAATTAGTTCAAAACTCTTCAATGTAGCCTCAAGGAGATTCTTGGGACAAAAGCAAAAAGCAGCCACATTTTTTTGTCAAAATATCACCATAGTCCAGTAGTTAATATTGTTTCCCTATGAAACTGTTACAGGGTACCTGAAAAGGAAAACTCCCAAGGTGCCTGAATAAATCATATGAAGTCTTTATTCACTACCACTGGGGCTATCCCAAGCAAAGTAGCCCTAATCTCCAATTTGTTCAAATTTCTAAAGGCAAACCCTGCAATTTTGACATATACAGAAAGGCAGCTCTAGGCATGTATAGCAAACAAACATTGTTTTTAGAGATAGCAGTTAAGTGCTCAGGCAGTTCTTATAACCTTTAGGTAAGAGATTTTTTTTTTTTCTTTTTTTTTTTTTTTGGTTTTTCGAAACAGGGTTTCTCTGTGTAGCCCGGCTGTCCTGGAACTCACTCTGTAGACCAGGATGGCCTCGAACTCAGAAATCTGCCTGCCTCTGCCTCCCAAGTGCTAGGATTAAAGGTGTGTGCCACCACCGCCCGGCCAGAGACATACTGTATAGGAATCTATGGCTAGTCCAGAGACAAGTTTACTCTAGGAATTTATGGTTAATTTATGGCTGGTCTAAGTGACCCGAAACCAATTTACCCAAGATAGTTTTAGTTCTTAAAGTATTCTTAGGAATACTTTCACAAGATGGTGTAACTATATAGTTCAGCAGCCACTACAAAACATCTTGAGGTGGACCTCCATAGCATCCGAGAGGCAACTGTGGTTGGAGACCAGCTTGGGGCTACATAGAGAAACCCTGTTTTGGGGAAAACAAAACAAGTAGATACCCGTGTCATCAGGATGTTCTGTCTCAACATATGATGATATAAAGATCTGAAACATTTGTGTAGAGTTTCTTCAGAGTCTTCACTCATAAAATGGACTGGATGTGGCCACCCTATCTTGACTTCCTAGCCTACAAAACTATGAGTCAAATAAAGCTTTATTGTTAATACATTACTCAATCTGTGGCAAATAATTGTAGTAACAGATGAAGTACAGCACACTACGTACTCTCCCATGAAATGCAAACTTGCAAGTAGTGTTTAGAGCTTGGCAGACATTAATCCCTGAGGCCGGCGGTGGTGGCGCACGCCTTATCCAGCACTTGGGAGCAGAGGCAGTGATTTCTGAGTTCGAGGCCACCTGGTCTACAGAGTGAGTTCCAGGACAGCCAGGGCTACACAGAGAAACCCTGTCTCGAAAAACCAAAAAAAAAAAAAAAAAAAAAAAAAAAAAAAAAAAAATCCCTACTGAGAAGAGGCTGGACGGTGGAAGGTTTAGAATCTTTCCAGTGAGTTGACTTTGCTACAGCACAGAAAGGCTATCTGGATGGAACAAAGGCCCTAAGGGCCAATTAACATCTAGACACCATGGTGCCAGCATTGATACTCGAGATGAGCTAAGACAGGAACACCGGATATCCAGGGAACCATGAGTTAGCAGCTTATACAAATAAACAATGATGTAATCCCTGGTTATGTAACTATGAATCATCTCTGGCAAAATGCCACTTTTGTCTGATTCTTTGTAACTATACTACTGAAACCTAGAAGTGGGGTGCTTGACTGCCTTCCCTGGAGTGAATAAAATATGTCCCATCTGCTTGTGCTTCCTCACACTTTCTTCAAACTTCCGGCTCCCTGAAATTCTCATGCCCTGGCTGCGGAGCTCAGGACTCACACCATCAAAAGCTTTTAAATGGAAAATTGTCTGGGTTTGTATTTTAGAGAAACATTTGTGGTAACGGTTTTGAAGATGAGGCCAAATAGAAGGAACCTTGAGCAGGAAAGATATTATTCTGTTCTATATTCTATAGACTAAAATTTTAGCCTCTTGAGTCTTTGAAGCTGTTTTATTTTACTTAGTAATTTTTAAGTGTTTGTTAACAGAAAGGGCCTACCTACAGAATCATTTGTTTCTCGACAAAGCTGTATAGCTTTTGCTCTTGGTTCTCTGGTCTCAAGACACTAGAGTCTCTTACTAGAGTCTTCTACTTAGTTTGACTGTTAATTTGACACAACCAAGAGTCTTAGTGAGGAGTTATCTTGATCCGGGTGGCTTGCCTGTGGGAAACTGTCTTTTTCTTTTCATTATTTTATTCTACATGGTATGGATGTTTTGCCTGCCTGTGTCTCCACACCATTTGCATGCCTAGTGCCTGTGGAAGCCAAAAGGGGCATCAGATTCCCTAGAACTGGAGTTACAGATAAGTTGCAAGCTGCCATGTGGGTGCTGGGAATGGAACCCAGGTCCTCTGCAAGAGCAGGCAGTTCCCGTGGGCTTATGATTGTTATTGATGAAGAAAGATGCCCTTTAAATGTGGGTGACACCATTTTTCTGAGCTGGGCTCCAGGCTATATAAGAGTAGAGGAAGCTAATTGAGCCTTAAGCATCTCCTCAGGTATTTGAACAGTCGATTACCAGCTGGTGGTGCTGTCTGAGGAAATTTAGGTAACATAACCTTGCCAGAAGAAACACGTTACATATAGTGCAGGCTTTGAGGTTACATAGCCCATCCATCTCCCAGTTCACTGTCTCTGTTTTGTCTGCGGTTAAGAATGTGAGCTCTCAATCAGCATGCCTGTGTGTTACCATGCTTCTCCCATGATGGACTTCACCTGTCCTGAACTATAAGCTGAATAAACCTCTTCTATAAGTTGCTATCGTCATGGTGTTTTATCAGAGCAAAAAAAAAGTAACCAATGCCTGATGCCATGATTTCCTGCCTTGACTTGCCAGCAATGATGGACTATGTCCTGGAAGAGTAAGGTAAATAAACCCTTTCTTTCCTTAGGTTGCCTTTTTTTTTTCCCCAGGATATTTTATCACAGCCACAGAAATGAAACTAAAACCATCCTGATGTGCCAGAGCCCACCATGGGCTTTACTCCCTGTCTACACCTCCAGGTGGATCTTGCGCTTCCGTGATGTCTATCTGATGGTGAGTGCACACTCCGACTTATCCTCGGCGGGTTCTCCGGCCATCTCAGAGAGGTCAGCATCTGTCTTCAGAACCACATGAGTGTATCTGTCACATTCCTGTTCCTGCTTCTGCTGGTGGGGAATCAAACCCAGGGCCTCAAGCATTGAGGTAAGAAGCACTCTTATCATTGAGCGACATACTCATTTCAACCCACACCTGGCCTCCTTTGAAAATTATTATCGATTTTTTTTTTTAAAGTAACATAGTGATAGGTTTCTTTCCTTTTTTTTTTAAAAAAAAAAAAACAAAAAACAAAAAACTATATAGCTTGGGTTGTCCTGTTAAGTCACTATGTAGACAGGGCTGGCCTTGAACTCACAGAGATCAACCAGCCTCCGCTCCCTGCGTTCTGGGATTAACAGCATGTACTACTATGCCTGGGGCTAGGTTTTTCATGCACACTATTTTTCATTTCTCTGCAGCTTTCCCATCTTCCTGTACTCCACATGCTGGTTCCCACCCTTCACTTAGTAACCTGCATTCTGCTTCCTTATTAGACATGTCCCATTGCTTCTTTGTTCTCCCCTTCCCTAAAGATTTCTTCTTTTCCTCTCATGGTCCCCTCTCTAGTTTCATGACTTACACCGAACCCCTCCAACACATACATAAAAATTAAAATCAATTCCATCAATTTTCCTGCAAATACCATTATTTCATTTTTTTTCTTTTTTTTTTTTTTTTTTTTTTTTTTTTTTGGTTTTTCGAGACAGGGTTTCTCTGTGTAGCCCAGGCTGTCTGGAACTCACTCTGTAGACCAGGCTGGCCTCGAACTCAGAAATCCACCTGCCTCTGCCTCCCAAGTGCTGGGATTAAAGGCGTGCGCCACCACCGCCCGGCTTCATTTTTTTTCATTGTTGGAAAAAGTTCCATGTTTATTCATGTATCACATTTCCTCATTCGTTCATCCGTGATTTGTTCTATTTCCCAGATGGTATCAATAGTGGCCCAGTAAACATGAGTGTGTAAGTAACTCTGTGGTATGTTGATTTAGAGTCCTCAGAGTATATACATCCAAGAATGATATAGCTGGGTTGTATGGAAATTCTTTTTTCAGTGTTTTGAGAAATCACACCAGTTTCCATAGAGTCTATACCAACTTATATTTCCACAGCAGTAAATGAGGTCCTTTCCCATGGACTATCAAGCATGTGCTGTCCTTTGTTGGAATAGAATCTCAAAGTACTTTTAATTTTTATTTTCTTGATGGTTATGGATATTGAAGGCTTTTCAAAATATTTATTAATCATTTATTTGTGTTTCATCTTCGAATTTTTTTTTCTGAGACAGAGTTTCTTTGTGCAGCTCTGGCTGTTCTGAAACTATCTCTGTAGACCAGGCTGGCCTTGAACTCACAGAAATCTGCTGGCCTCTGCCTGCCTCTACCTCCTAGATGCTGACACTAAAGGCATGTGCTATCACCACTAGGCTTGAGACAGGTTGTTAATTTCTGTTCCTTCTGCCTCTACCTTCTGAGTTCTGGGATTACAGGAGTGTGTCACCACACCCTAGGTTGTCTTTCTTCTTTTGAGAACTGTAAAATTCATGAACCCATTTGCTAATTGAAGATAGCTGTTTGGTGTTTGTTTCACAGTTCTTTATATATTCTAGATCTGTTCCTTATATAGTCTATATATTAACTTTTTCTCTGAAATATAGCTTGCAAAGATTTTTCTCTGCTCTCCTGTACAGGGTCTCTTCACTCTGTTAATGGCTTTCTGTGCTGTGCAGTAGCCCTTTAATGTAACCCTACAGCCAATTCTTTGGGATTATTTCCTGTGCTACTAGAGTCCTATTCAGAAACTTCATACCTATACCTATGTCTTGAAGTTTTTCCCTCTAGTCTACCAGTTTCAATGTCTCAAATATTTATCAAAATTTTTGATTCATTCTGAATTTATTTTTGTTCAAGGTAAGAGATATGGATCTAATTTCATTCTTGGTGTGTGAATAGTGTTGTTTGTTTTTTGCTTTTGGTTTTGGTTTTTCAGAACCATTGTTGAAGAGACTTTCTTTTTCCAATGTATTTTTTAATACTTTTGTCAAAAATTGGGTGGCTATGAGCTATATAGGCTATAGTTATGTATTGCTATTTCAGTTATTCTATATATTTGTTTTGTGCAATAAATGTCATATGAGTATATCTTTGCTCCACATACACACTTCTTTTTCTAGTAGTGAAAATCAAAGCAGAGGCTTGTCTGTGCTAGGCTAGTGTTCTTCTGCTGAGCTGTATGCTCAGCCTCTCCTCACCACCCCACTTCATTGGGTTGCCTTGGTTTCCATTTTGTTCCATTTTATCTTGAGATGACTTTCACTCTTAATCCCAGGCTGCACTTTAATTCATGGTGATCCTCCTGTCTCAGCTTCCTGGATGCTGGGATTACAAATATACGTACCATCTCCTATCTCCCCCAGCTGTTTTGGATTGGTAGATTTTGGGTTTTTTTTAGACAGATTCCTGGATTCAGCATCCCAGGCTGGTCTAGGACCTGTAAATGTTCTCACATTTGAACTTAGTGCTCTATTTACAAATGTGAGACTCAGCCCCACTCCTGCTGATGGCAGTCATCCCAGCTGTATTCACAATGTTGGTGCTGATGCTGAAACTCAGTCTGGGCTCACAGGGGCCAGCAGCATACATACAGACATCCAGGGGGCCAGCTGCAGAGGCATTTATTATTGTAACTATTATTATTATTCTCTCATACAATCACCCTCCTTTCACTCCTCCGGGCCCCCCAACTCTTCTCCCCAACAGAGACATTCCTTAACCCACTGTGGTTGTGGTAAATCCCAAGTGGTTTGTCTGAGGCTCCATTCTGAAAGGTGTCAAGGTGCAGTAGAGTGAGCCCAGGAGCAGGAATCATGAGAGGCAGGATCCGAGTGAAGCACACCCCAGTCAGAAGGGGGTTACAACTCTGTTAAAACTTACTACTGTACAGTTTTTCTTTGGTAAACACACACTGCATTTCACTTATGATGCTCGACTTCATTTAACAAAGCTACCTGATGACAAAATCAGAGTTAAAAGAGAATCAGGAATCAGAGTTAAAAGAGAATCGGAATGGCCTGTCTTAGTCACTTTTTTTTTTCTGTTGTTGTGATAAGGCTCCATGACCAAGGCAACTCATAGAAGGAAGAGTTTACTTGAGGCTTATGATTTTAGAAGGTTAGAGTCCATAAGGCAGGCTCGGTACTGGAGTGGTACATCTTGAGTTGCAACCACAAAGCAGATCGAAAGACACTGAAAATAGTGTGAGCTTGTGAAACATCAACTGCCACCCCCACTGACACACCTCCTCCAACAAGGCCACACCTCCTAATCCTTTCCAAACAGTTCCAGCTGGGGGGGGGGCCAAGTATTTACATTTAGGAGCCCATGAGGCCCATTCTCATTCAAATCACCACACAACTTGTTCACTGTTTGAGCATTGAGACTAGGTAGAGACGGGGTAAAATCTCTAAGGAAACATCTCTGTCATCTATGATCTGTTGAGTGCTTCCATTCACTAAGTTCTCTACTAAAAGCACTTTGCACATAAAATACTCGTTTGGCCTTCAAAATACATGAGATAGGCACTCCATTGCTGATTAAGCTGGGATTCATAGATTTTAAGTCATCTGCCTTAATACTAGCTAGCAGACAAGTGAGATTTGAAGAAACATCTCTGCTCTGCTATGACTTATTCTTTCTTACTCACTAAGATGGACTGCGTTGTTGGTCTCACTCTAAATAGATGAGTTAGAAGTCAAATTTTGTAACTTACTATTTGAGAGATAGAATAACTATGTAAAATGATGCACATCTTTAATCCCAATCCAAGGGAGGCAGAGGCTGGCAGATATCTGTGAGTTCCAGCCAGTCCAGTCTACAAATCGAGTTCCAGGATAGCTAGGGCTACACAGTGAGAGAGACAGAGGGGTTGGGGGGAGAGGGAGTGAGAAAAAGGGGGGGAGAGGGGAGGGAAGGGGAGAGGGAGGGGGAGTGGCAAGGCTGGAGATATGGCTCAGCAAGTAAGAGCACAGTCTACTCTTCCAAAGGATCTGGGTTCAATTCCCAACACCCACATAACAGCTCACAACTGTCTATGACTCCAGTTCCAGGGAATCCAATACCCTTACACAGACATATGCATTCAGGCAAAACACCAATTCACACAAAATTTTTTAAAATTAAATTAAAAAAAAGACAAGTTGAGGGTTGGTGAGACGACTCAGTCTTTATGGGTGCTTGTAACAAGTTGGATTCTCTGGGAATCACATGGTGGAAGGAGAGAATAAATTCCTGCAAACCGTCCTCTGACCTCCACATGTGGCATACACATACATGCACATGTATGCTTATACATGCACATGCTAAACAAACAAACAAATACATGTTTTTAAAGAAAATTTAAAGAGAAGTAGAACCGAGCATGGTACCACATGCCTAAAATTTTAGTACTTAGGAGGCTGAAGCAGAAAGACTCGAGTTTGAAGCCAGCTTGAACTACATAGTGATATTTAATTTAAACAAATAAATAAATGACAAGGGCTGAGGATACAGCTGAGTTGGTTGACTGTCTGCTTAGCATGCAGAAAGCCCTGGGTTCAGTCCCAAGCACAGCATAGAACCAGTATGGTAGCACTTGCCCAGAGTCTTAGTACTTGGGATGTGGAGGCTCAGAATTAAGCCTCCCTCTGGAGCGTTTCCTGAGAAATCAGCTGGATCCTTACCTTACACAAGACAGTTTCCTAAAACTGGTGTACACTGATTGGAGATCCTGGCTTGACTCCCTTGTCTACATGGTCCAGCAAATTCCATTCTTTTCCCCACCCCAACCCTATCCCCCCACCCCCTTACTCAGAAAGCCTAGAAACTGAAAAGGCAGCAAAAAGCCCAGTCTTACATTCCTGACATTCCTGACAACTGTCCCAACCCCACACACACATGGAGTCATCAGCCACCCAAGACCCCCCCACACACACACACACACACACACACACACACACACATCCTGTGGCAAACTCATCATTTTCCTTCACCTGCAGTCTATAAAAAACTTCCACGTTAAATGGTCTGCCTGTGACTTTTTCCAGTCTCACCCCCTGAGACTGGTGAACTCACCCAAGAGACCATTTCCCAAATAAACTTGCCTTTTCTACTTTTAATTAGGCCAAATTGGCTTATTTCTTCCTGTGGAGAAAGCCTGTCACACACCTTGAGAAAGCAAGCACAGGTCAAAGTAGATACATCCCTTTCACAGTTCTCTTGTGTTACAAAGGAAAGATTTTCCAAGTCTCAAAGTGGTACAATGACCCATGGTGCAAAAACCTTCAGAGCATCTCACAGAGAGTTTGTAAAGCCGCCTTAAATGAAGATATGTTAGCAGCCAATAAAACCTACATATGGAGCCATTTCCCTGTTGGATTTAGTTATACTGCTGTCATGGGGGAAAAAATGGTATTAGAAGCAGGATATTTTGACCATATTGGGTTCCTCCGAAATGAGATCTATTCTAGAATATGACTCTAGGAATAACAGTGTTGCTGGTTTAATAGGCATGATTCTTGTACCTGTCCTTTGTAAGAAGCCAGCGAATGTCACTTTTCCTTTTGTTCTGCAGACCTTTGTAACAAATTGTTTAACCTATGAAAGGGAATTGTGTAAACAGCCTGGATTTACAGCCGGCTGGTCTCTAGAAGCTCTTGGGTTTGGGCACAGGGAGTGGGAGGCAGTCTTCTGAGACTGAACCTTTAAGTTACTGTCATCAGAACGCAGTGTAATTTTAGGGTAACATTTCTCATCTAGAAAGTGCGAGAAATGGGTTTCTGGTATAGGAAATACTCCATGAAAGTGAGATTTTTTATGTTTTTTTAAATATATAGTTAGATTTAGTCTTTGTCCAAACCTGAGTGTTGTTGGTTTTTCTTTCTTCTTTTCTTTTTTTTTCTTTCTTTTTTTTTTTTTTTTTTTTGAAGTTCTCATTTATTCCAGGCGGGCTTGCACACTCACCTCACACACATGTTAGACATGGGCCAAGTGTACACAATCAAACTAACCACCGAGAGAACTAATGATAATAATAATAATTATAAAAAAAATATTTTTTTTTAAAAATAATAACAAATGTATCACGGAATACAAAACTCCGAAGGAAATTATTCTAAAGACTCAAATCTCTTCTGAGAAAAAAAATATAATAAATAAAAAAATTGAAAAGCAGGTGAAGGGATTTGAGGCCATAGGGCCCCCAGAAGGTTTAAACACAAGCACCAATGCAGATATAAATGGAATGTGCTAAATGCACACACAGGAATCCGGAACCATGAGCAGCAGAGGCACATAAAACCAACGGTGAACTTATGTAAACATGTATCAACCCCTGGCAAATGCCCTTTGTGTGATTTTTGAAAAATGCCCCTGAGACAGAGGCCATTGCCTTTGCAGGTAAAAAAAGGTCGCGGCTCATCTCCCTTGGCTCCAGTGGCTTTAATTACTCCTGGCTGAGGTTCCACCCCGCCCCCTCCCCTCCCCCATACCACTCCCCCCCTTGTGCCAAGCTGGGCCTCCAGCGGATACGGGAGGGAAATGATCCTTTCTGTTAACATTTAAAAAACCCAATATGTGGAATTTTCCCTGCCCTGGTGTTTTAAACATAAACCGCTTTTCCTTTTCTTTTTTTTTTTCTTCTTTTTTTTCAACATATTTGAAAATGCCTTGATTTGCTTTTGTTTTGTTCTGTAACTGTAAAATTTCATGAAATCATTTCATTAAGAACATATTATCTAGTAAAAAACTAACCTGTGTCCCCGGACAAATATTGTTCCACATTTGACTCAAGAATAAACTATCTCTTGCTCCTTTTGGTCCGAAAGCATTTACAAGGCCAATATCGTTCTATATTTTATTACAAAAAATACTTCAAAAAGTTAAGCAAACTAGCAAGAAGAAAAAAGGGAGGAGGAAGAAAAAGAGGAGGAGGAGGGAAAGGGGGAGGAGGAGGAGGAGGAGGGGAAAAACAAAGTTAAATGAGTGTTTATACAAATATCTATAAATGTTTTGCTTTGCATGTATCAAGGCTATTTTTTGAACTTTGGATCCTCCTGCCTCGTCTCTTCAGCACGGAACAGCGCACTCCATCCCCAACTATTTCCAAAGGCCTCTTAAACATAATTCTAGATAATCACAGATTTTTTTCAAGGTTTGAGGCCAGTGTCCCTTTAAAAATCCACACTCCAAAAGGGGAAACCTTGGTCCTGAGTTCAAGCTAGCCTTGCTACAAGAAAGTTCAGGGTTAGTCAGGGCTACATTGTGAAAAAAAAAAAGGAAAGGAAAGAAAGAAAGAGAAAAAGGAAAGGAAGGAAGCAAGGAAAAGAATAAAAAGAAGTCAAGTTAAATTGTTTTTATTTTATTTGCAGGAGTAGGGGATGGAATGGGGTGTGGTGGGTTTGCAGGAGGAGTTGAAATGACTAATTTCCATTCCTCTTAACTTGAAAAATTAGTAGTTACTTTTTTTTTTTTTTTTCCGAAGACAGGTTTCATTTAGCTCAGACTGGCCTCAAATTTGCTGTGAAGTTGAGGATAACCTTGAACTTCAGATCGTTGTGACTTCATTCCCTCCACTCCATGCCAATGATGGGATTATATGTGTTTTATGAGGTTGTGGGGATTAAACCCAGGGCTCAAGCATATTAGGCAAGAACCCAACCAACTAAGCTACACCACTAACTCCTGATAGTTCTTCCTAAGGCTTTTTGCTACTGAGATAAGGGTGTGCCCTTAATATAGTTTTTGATAGGCTTCCTAGTAATGGCTAAATGAATGCTTTCAGAAGAAGAGTCTCTTTGCAAGTCAGATGATTCTCAACAATTTGGGCAACAGAATTGGAGGCTTTACTGAGTCACAAGCTGATAACTCATTAAAAGCAATATCTTTTCATTTTTCTTTTCTTTCTTTTTTTGGTTTTTTCGAGACAGGGGTTTCTCTGTGTAGCCCTGGCTGTCCTGTAAAAGCAATTTTCAACAAAGATGACTCTATGATTTTTTAGAAAATAACTCATCGTTCCAAAGAATTGATTGGCAGAGCCGTAACAAAACTCCTTCTACTTTTTAAATCTACATATTTATTGTAATCAGGTTTTCTCAATGCTTATCTCTGTAAAGATGGAAAATAAAACTGATGCTGAGCCTTCTTCATCCTCTCAATGCAGTGCATTTGAAACAGACGTGTGACTTTATTAAGAGAAAAGCACCACCCTGTTATTATTTTGTATTTGGTGAACTACCCCATCAAAATGTGAAATATTTATGTTGATTTGATTGATTGTGAATTTAAAACTGGTAGTGGATAGCCCAATACAGAAACCAGTTTTGAGATATTAAGAGCTGAACAAGGCCTGGACATGTACCTCAGTGGTAAAGCACATGGAGAGGGATGAGTTTTTATTATGTAAACAAGGTTGGCCACAAAGTTACAGCAATTCTCTTGCTTCAGTACCCTAAGAGCTGGGATTCTGGACATTGGCCACCATGCCTGACTGTCCCAGAAATTTGTTTGCTTGTTTGTTTGTTTGTTTCAACCTAAACCTGTGTTCCCGGACATATTATGCACACACATATATATGTGCATATTTATGTATGTATACATGTATATGTGTGTGTGTGCTTATATGGGTATGTGTACATGTGTGTGTGTATATATGTGTATAAATATATAAAAAATATATTTTTTTTCTTTATTTTTAGATAGGGTCAAATTACTCCAGGTTGACCTAGAACTTTCTATGTAGACCAGGCTGGTTTCAAACTCATGGAGATCAGCTTGCCTCTAGTTTCCAAGTGCCTGGATCAAGGCCTGTGCCAGCACATCTGGCCTAAGAAATTTTTGAAGTAGGGTTTTAATATATGTCTATGTCAGCGGTGATACAACAGGATACACAGCTGACTCTGCCTTACAGGTTATAGCTTACACACAGCCTTGACTTTGATACAGAACTTAGGGCAAGCCGGTTTGAGGCAGAACTGGAGGTTAGTAAAAAGGAAAAGTTTCCCATGGATTTAAGCACGGGGGTTGGCGGAAAGAAAGGAGCTGAGGGAAGGAACTGCTGCACATTCTAAGGGTATGGGTGGAGACTTACCACTGGAAGGTCAAACGCACAGTTTTAGAAGCATTTTTTCATTGCTCAAACTTTGTTTCTAAGAGACCCTCCTCCCCTTCCCATCTCCCCTTTTCCACAGTGAGATCATAGGGTGGCTCAGGCGTGCCTTGGATATAGCCCGATTAATCTGAAAAGATAAACCACCGTGGGTCACAAGGTGTTTGTATCTGAACAAGAGTGTTAAGATAAAGTCACTCACTGACAGTGGGATTTCTCGTAACTATCCTAGAAAATGGCCCCTTTCAGATGGGAAAGGAGAATGGTCTTTTTCCCCTAGACCTTCAAGGATGATTCAGTGCCATTTTAATTTTCTTTTTTTGTGTGTGGAAGAGAGAGAGGAAAGAATGTGTGCATTGTGTGGAGGTCAGAGGACAACTTGATGGCGTCAGTTCTCTCTTGGCACCTTTATGTAGTTTCCAGGATGGAACTTGAGTCATGGAGCTTGTGCACCAAACACCTTTACCCTTAAGCTGCCTTGCTGGCTTTATTCCAATAAGCTTACTTGGAAACAAAAACAAAAAAACAAAAGGCATGATGTCACATACCTTTAATTCCAGCACTCTGGAACCAGAGGCAGGCAGATCTGTATGAGTTTGAGGCCATCCTGACCTACAGAGCGAGTTTCAGCCAGTCAGAGCAAAACAGTGAGAGCCTGTCTCTGAGGATTTATTCAGTTTACACTTACAGGTTATAGGTTATCAGTAAGGGAAGTCAAGATAGGAACTCAAGTAGAAACTTGAAACAGAAGTCATGGTGGAATGCTGCTAGATGAGTCACGCTCTCTCAGTTAGTTTCCTTACACAGCCCAGAACCACCTACCTAGGGTATTATACTGTCCCTACCCACAGTGCACTAGCCCTCCTCATCAAAGAACAATGGAGATAATCCCCCAAAATCATGCCAAAGATCAATCTGCTCTGGGCAACCAATCACTGAGACTCACTTCTCAGGTGATTCTAAGCTGTGTCAAGTTGACAATTAAAGTTAACTAAGACAGTGAGATAAAGAATTCAGATTCCAAGGTATATAAACAATAGTCCCCTATCTATATGGTTTAATGGAAAAGGCAAAACTATAGGAACAGAAATCAATACTTGCTGTAGGCTTGAGCTAATGGCAGTAGGGACAGGGAGGAATTTTGGAAGGAGTGGGTTGAAAACACTGTGTTTGGTCCTAGTCTTCATTCCACAACCATGAGAACTTGTCGAAACTCATGGGACTTGTCGCTAAAGTGGGAAGGTTAACCATGAAAATTATGTTCCCCAATAAATATAGCCACAAACAAAATTAGAGGTCAAACGTCACAGATTTGAATGGTTGTCCCACATTAATGGACAGCAGCAGTGAGGTGAGTTGAGGATGCTCTATCCCTGCCTGAAGTATTTCTTGAGAACCAAGGATCTGTGTTCAATTTATTCTATTGCTCAACTCTGTAGCTGACTTATTTCTTTTAAAAACATTCAGCTTGTCAATTTTATCTATATTTAATCTCTTAGCTGTGTTCTTGCTAGCTGTGTCATTATAGTCTGGCTACTTTGGCTTATTCATTGCACAAGAATCTGTGGGCAAGCTGAGACACTCAGGTTATTTCTGGGGTAAGGAATGGCTGTCTCTCAGGATCAGTTTCCATGAGGTGCTGTGCATTCCATTTGCAGGAGTGTTTTTTACAGGAACCACTCTACAGATGATGGGAAGTCAGCTGAAGCTGAAGCCAGGGTTTGGTTGGTTACTCTGGCAACTCTGGTTCTTTTCTAGAGATCCACTCTTGTTCAGGGTAGGTATTGTGTTCAGAGTTCTCCCATTCAAGCCTAAGTGGAAATGAATGGCTTCTTCAAGAGTATCTGTGATATGAGATTTTGACTGACAAGCTTACCTGGCAGCTTACACTGGGAGAGGTCTAGGGGAGGATATGATATGGTGGATTTGCTCAAGGCAAGCAGACTCTTTCCCATGACCCCTGAAGAACTGTCATACACACAACGATAGGAAAGCCAATTCAGTACCTGCTACTCACCAGTCATGCACTTAGATATGATGAGTTTCAGAGATAGAAAGTCACTACACCATACACATATATCTACTTCTCCATACGTAAGTGGATGCCATGCCCTTTCCCCTAAGTCTTCACTGGCCTTAGTGATGGAGAACAAAAAGTTAAGGCAGAGCATTCCCTGCTGCTTGCCAAATCCATTAAGCCAAGGAGAAGAAAGAGACACTGCAAACATAAGGTTAGAATTTTCATCAGGATTAACATTGATTTAATAATCACAACTAAACAGAGAGTTATGAGGCTGGAGAGATGGCTCAGCCCTTAAAGGCTGAGTGTTATGGTGCCATTCTGAGGTTTTCCATGGTGTCTGTGTGCTTTGCATAAGAGCAACCCCCATAGATTTATATTACTGAATGCTTAGTCACCAGGGAGTGGCTCTATTTGAAAAGATTAGAAGGATTAAGAGCTGTGGCAATGTTGGAGGAAGTGTGTCACTGTGGGTGGGCTCTGAGGCTTCAAAAGCACACACACACCAACTAAACTGTCCCCCCCCCCCCAAGGATCAGGATGTAATTTTTACTTCTCCATATCTACCTGTTGACATGCTCCCACCGTGATGATAATAGATTGACCTCTGAAACTGTAAGCAAATCACAATTAAATGCCTTCTTTTATAAGAGTTGCCTTGGTCATGGGTCTCTTCACAGCATCAGAGTTAGTGACTGAGACAGTGTCATTAAAGGACAGAAAATTTATTTGAAACTTAAAAGTGAAGTTTGTGTGAATTTAAAAACATTTCATAGGGCTAAGAAGATGACTCGGTAGGTAAAGGAACGTGCTACAAAGCCTGATGACTTATGTTTGATTCCAAACCCGAATGGTCGAAGAGAGAAACGACTCCTGAAATTTATCCTCTGACCTCTGCATGTGGGCCACGTGGTGGCACACACACACACACACAACACACACACACACATTAATTAATTAATTAATTAATTAATATAATTTAAAATTCATAGAAGGTCAATATAGTGTCCCAGTCCTGCAACCCCAGCATCTGGAAAGTAGAAGCAAGTAAATCAGGGATTCAGTGATTGCCTTGGCTACACAAGGAGGCCAGCATCTATGTAAGACCCATTCTCAAGTCTCAATTTAAAAAAAAAAAAAAAGGAAGGAAGGAAGAGAAGGATAAGGAAGAAGAGGAAGAGGAAAAAAAAAAGAAAAAGAAGAGGAAAACGAAGAAAAAAAGGAATTAATGGAGCAAGGGAGGAGAGACCAGCCTGTGAGAATTGTGGGTCGGGGAGGGGAATGGGAGCAGAAAATCAACAAAGTAGTTATAAGGATGCCATAATAAAACACGCCGGGTGGTGGTGGCGCACGCCTTTAATCCCAGCACTTGGGAGGCAGAGGCAGGCAAATTTCTGAGTTTGAGGCCAGCCAGGGCTACACAGAGAAACCCTGTCTCGAAAAACCCACAATAAATAAATAAATAAATAAATAAATAAAATAAAACTCATTACTTCACATGCTAATTTAAAAACTAATTTAAAGAAAAAGTAAATGCCCACAATAAAAAATGAAACTGTGCACCCCCCAAATTTACATATACATTAATATATTCATTATCTCTATGCGATTGTCCATGTAAACGCACAGCTTTTATGTCAAAGAGAATAAAAGAGAATTCATTCCAGAGCTGGATCTGAGAGACTATAGCCCGGGTACAGATTCAGGTAGCTGTGCTCCACTGTGGAAGTCATTACACGAGATTTTCGAGATTTTCATTAGTTACAGAACAAAGAGATCAGCATGTTCACCAAATAGACTGACAGGGCTACAGTAGGTGGCTACACAAAGCAGAGGGAACTCTATGGGTCTCAGCAGCTACCTGATGACATGCTTAGCTTTTGTCAGTGTGCTAAGAATACATTTTAAAGATTTCAGTAGTCAAAAGGATGTTAAATCTGACTCAGATGAGCAATGAATGGCTCAAAGAGACTAAAAATAACCAGCTATATAATTAAGGTTGTCCTTGAACTCCTGGTTCTCCTGTGTCAAGTGCAGGGATTGCGAGTGTGCCTCAGTGTGTCCACCTTTAATCCCACTGCCCGGCTACATAATGAATTCTAGTTCTTATTTTTTTCCGGAATATCTTTCAGTATTTCTTTCAAAAAGTTTATATTCAAGCTGATCGTGGTGGTGCTCTGAGGCAGTTAAGGTAATCCTCAACTACACAGTAAGTTTGAGACCAATTTGGGTACATGAAACCCTGTCATCAAAAATTGATGTGTGCCGGGCAGTGGTGGCGCACGCCTTTAATCCCAGCACTTGGGAGGCAGAGGCAGGAGGATTCTGATTCGAGGCCAGCCTGGTCTACAGAGTGAGTTCCAGGACAGCCAGGGCTACACAGAAAAACCCTGTCTCGAAAAACAAAACAAAACAAAAAATCAACATGCATGCACACACTTATACACAGACACTCACAAACTGTTGTAGCTAATCTTGTAAATTTGACGCACTCACAGGACGTTTCTAGAAAGGTTTAACTTAAGTGAGAAAATCTAGTCTGACTTCACGGACTGGGTCCATAATGAATCAAACAAGAGAAGATGAACTGAGTCCCAGCATTCAGGACACGAACAGCTCATGCTCCCGTGTGTGTGTGTGTGTGTGTGTGTGCGTGTGCGTGTGCGTGTGCGTGTGCGTGTGCGTGTGCGTGTGTGTGTGGTGTGTGTGTGAGAGAGAGAGAGAGAGAGAGAGAGAAGAGAGAGAGAGAGAGGAGAGAGAGGGGAGAGAGAGAGAATGCTAGAGGAAGGGAGAAAGAAGGAAAGAAAAAAGTTATTTCCACAAGACTTTGCAAGCATCCTTTATCTTCAAACTCACCATGATTTTTATAAATCTTAAGTTCTAATCGCCATTTCCTGGAATGACTTATTCATTAATTCTCTGCAGAGATCAATTCTTAGTCATTTGTGCTGGTTTTCTGGTTGAACAAATTCAACTAAAGTAGGCTGTATGTCACATTATTTCTTTGGCTCAATGTCCTAGGCCCCCTTTGGGCCTAGGGGCTCCTGTCAGAGGGGTGAGGACATTAAGGTTTCCTTAAAATCTACACAGCAAAAAGACTGAGGAACAGCAGTTAGCAGGTGTGACTTCATGTGGTACTCCCTGGGCCAGCCACAGTTCTCCATAGTTCTGTCTTGTGTGCTGTGTAACATTGTTCAGAATCTTAGTTACATAAAGCAATGATACTTTTGCTTTTATCACAATTTGGTAGACCAGTAACTCAAACTGAAAGTCAGTGACTTGCAGCTCCGGTTGTTAAATGCCAAGGAGCGAAGTGTGTCATATAGCCCAGGCTGGCCTCGTTTGCCATATACCGAAGGATGTCCTTGAACTCTTGATCCCATCTCTACCTCCCAAATCCTGGGATTATAGTGTGTGTGTTCCTGAGCACAACATACCATACACTGTAAATTCCAATTTTTTTCTTTCCACTTTACAAGTCCCAGGATTTGAACTTGGTGACAGCTGCCTTTATCTGCTGGGCCAGCTCTCTGGCCCTGGAAATAGTTCATAACAGTCCACAAGATAACAGGAAATTCAAAGAACAAATAGTACCCTTTTGTTATAATTATTCTCTCTCTCTCTCTCTCTCTCTCTCTCTCTCACACATACACAAACACACACACACACACACACACAATACACACGTGCACGAAGCAGGGAGAGTTAAAAGAAGTAATTACGACTGTTGTGAGATTTTTCACAGTGCCAGTGTAGCCCTCTGGTTAAATGATGTTCACATATTGATCCATTCAGTCGCTCCATAAATGACAAATCTGCACTTGATGGGTCTAATTCTTTGCAGTCAAAAATATATTAAATAGACTAAAGAAATGGAAAAGGTATGTGTATTCTGAGGTGACAGCATTTATGAGCTGGAGGACTAGTGTCCCAAGAATTGCTGTAACAATCAGGAAGCAGTCAGAGAAGCAGCTCAGAAAGTAGCAACTGAAACCCTATATGTAGGGGCTGCGATAGAATAAGAAAAGGAATTCTCGAAACAATTAAATATACAAAAGATGTACATGGCCGGGCTGAGGTGCAGCTCCATCAATAGGGTGCTTGCCTAGCATGCAAAGTTCTGGGTTTGAGCTCCAACACTCTGAATAGCAAAATGGTGATTAGCAGCTGTTATTTTAGCAATTGGGGATGGAAAGAACGAGGACTAGAAAGCCAAGGTCATCTTGGGTTGTATAGAAAAACAAAGTATACAGTGTCAACAGGAAATGCCCGGTGTGGTAGCCCACACCTTTAATACCAACACTGTATAGGCAGAGGCAAGAGGATCTCTGTGAGTTCCAGGCAAGACAGGGCTACATAGTGAGATACTGTCTTTAAGATTTAATAATAATAATAATAACAGATGATGGCGATAATACTAATTCATTACCATGATAATAAAAATAAAATAAATCTTCAAAAACCTCTTTATCTCTTTAATGGGTCATAAAATTGATTTTGCTTCATTCTTGTTATTGATGGTGATGATATTTTTGTTTGTTCTTCAGAACCCTACCCTATAAGACCTGGCCTCACTTTTCCTTCCTCAGAGAAAACCACCTTAAACAAATTAAAGTTTTCATGTTTAAATAATTGTCTCCTCCTAATTTCATCCCAAAGAATGAAAATGAGGAAGAAGATGAAGATGAAGAGAAGAGGAGGAGGAAGAGGAGGAGGAAGAGGAAGAAGAGGAGGAAGAGGAGGAGGAGGAGGAGGAGGAGGGAGGAAACAAGAAGCTGAAGTAAACAAAATGGAAAGATTCTTCACAAAGTGTCCATACACATAATCAGATGTGATGCCGGTGAACTTATGTGAAGTGTTCTGTTCTATAGCTAGAGGTCAATACTTGATTACTGCTCTTTCCTTCAGCTCACATCTTAAACGAACAACTGAAACCTTCATCTTTCTCCTTGATCTAAGTTTGATTTTTTTTAGCCACCTACACGGCAGATGAGCTCTTTAAATGTATAAATAAAGTTATAAAATTTTTATTTGCCCAAATTTAAAAATATATGTTTAATAATAAATGACGCCGGGCGGTGGTGGCGCACGCCTTTAATCCCAGCACTTGGGAGGCAGAGGCAGGCAGATTTCTGAGTTCGAGGCCAGCCTGGTCTACAGAGTGAGTTCCAGGACAGCCAGGGCTATACAGAGAAACCCTGTCTCGAAAAACCAAAAAATAATAATAATAATAATAATAATAATAAATGACTAAATTTATTTATTAAATAATTTAAATAAATATAGTTATTTAATAAATAAATTTCCCAAAGAACTCATTCTTTGGGACAGTTTCCCGAACATCCTTTTACAACATATCCACAGGCCATTTTTTTTTTTTTTTTTTTTTTTTTTGGTTTTCCGAGACAGGGTTTCTCTGTGTAGCTCTGGCTGTCCTGGAACTCACTCTGTAGACCAGGCTGGCCTCGAACTCAGAAATCCGCCTGCCTCTGCCTCCCAAGTGCTGGGATTAAAGGCCTGCACCACCACCGCCCGGCTCCACAGGCCATTTTTGACCATTACACTTTCGGACAAATGTAAAATCTACCTTATTCCTCTAATTTTTTTTAAAAAAAAGGTTTATTTTTTTTTATGTGTATGAGTGTTCGCTACTGGTATGTCTGTGTACCACATACATGCCGTGCCTGCTGCGGCCAGAGAGAACCATCATTCTCCCTGGAGCTGGAGTTTATGGGTGATTGTGGACAACCCTGGTGGGTTCTGAGACTCAAACCGTGCAGCCAGACCATTTCTGCAGCCCTATAGCTCTAACTTTAATGAGAAAACCTTCAGAGCAAATCAGAGAGAGTACGGAAGAGGAAGAGGAAGGAAACAAAAGGGAAAGAAGGAGGGGCAGGAAAGAAAACAGGAAGACTCCAACCAGCAATATTTCTAGTGCTTTGCATGGGAAGCCCTCGGGTCCCTGCTCTCACTTAAGCATGACCCTTAGTTGCTCCTCCCATCAAGACTTGGTTCTAACTCTCCCCTGATTTTATTTAGATTTGGCCTTGCCACTTGCCTTGGTCATCTGGTCATTACAATTGTAAGGCAAGCAGAGACTTGAAAGTAATGCTGTGTCGGGTTCTGCTTGCTTCTACGATTCTTTTTTTCCAAAACCTGATTCCACTGTGTGAAGAAGCCCAGGCGACTTCTTAGAAACCCTTATGGAACAGAGAGAAGCCAGTGTGGACCGAGGCCATCTTAAACCAACTGTGGCAGGAATGAACATACAGAGAAAGTCAGGCGTCATGACGCAGAACAAAAGAAAGGAGGGTAGGGTCTTCATTCCAAAGGTTGTTGGCCTTTAACACTGAGAGACTCCGGAAACATCAGATACCACTGATGAAACCAAAATTGCAGGTGTGGCTTTTACTAAAGACATCTCAAACAGATGTCAAAGACAATAAGGAAACTGTGCTTATGAGGGCCAAAATGATCTACACCTTGACTTTTTAACACTATCTCTGTTCCCTAAACAAAACCCTTATAAATCTACCTTATAACTTCATTTACAAAAGAAAATTCTTTAACCTTTAAATCTTGTAGTAAATCACACTCTGTAAAACAAAAGGAAGTGAGAAAACTCCAAGATCTGGGTGGAAGATGGGGTCAGTCTTTAAAATGTTAGCCACGGAAAACAAATCCCATAACCCACTAGAGGAACAGACGTGGTGGTGCACGGCCTGTAATCCTAATCCCAAGAAAGTGATCAGGATCCCCTGGACTTCTGCCCTGTGTGGGCCAATCAGTGAGCTCCAGGTGCAATAAGGAGATCCTGCCCTTAAAAAATGAAGGTGGTCATTCCTAATGGGCACAGGCCTTAAATTCCAGCACTTGGAAGCAGAAGCAAGTGGATCTCTGAGTTCGAGGCCAGCCTGGTCTACAGAGTGAGTTCCAGAACAGCCAGGGCTACACAGAGAAACCCTGTCTTGAAAAACAAAAGAATAAACAAACGAATTAATTAATAATTAATTAAGAAGGAAAGAATACAAAAGGAGACATTTAACATTGGCCTCCATATGTGCAAATGTGCACATATGTGCGCACAAAGAATCAATGGATTCCTTAACTAGGTTAGTATTAATGTTTCGACAGTGAAGAAGTTTATGTGCTGTGCCAACAGATGAATCAATGGCTTTAAAGTAAAAATCCTCAAACCCATAGAAAGATGGAAATTGAAAAAATGGCTCCAGAAAGCTGTCCTCTGACCTTCACGTTCTTACTGTGACACATATTCCCACACTCAAACATGTGCACACACACACACACACACACACACACACACACTAATAATTAGTAGTTTTCTATTTTACTTTTATTTGTGTAAGTGTTTTGGCTGCATATGGTGCATCACACTCATGCAGTGCCTGAAGATGCCAGAAGAGGGCATCAGAACACCTGGACTGGAGTTACGACAGTTGTGAGCAGCCATGAGTACTGGGAACCTAGCCCTGTCTTCCATAAGAGCACTATGTACTCTTAACTACTGATTCACTCTCCAGCTCCAATATTTAATAGTATTTTTAAAAGGATTTTATGTATGAGCTAGAAAATTAAATGTTTACAAATAGGAAAATAGTACATTTAGATGCTTTTGTGGCATGACTGTAGTCAGGGGTCATGGTCATATCGATATTCATACTGGTCACGAGTCTAAGTGAAAACCCCCAGTTCTGGAAGTGCCTCCAAATGCTAGACTTGACCACCTGACCCTATACCTAATGAAATAGTTGAGTAACATAAAGAAATAGAGGGAGATTTATTCAATGAGACCACATTTGGAAAGGCACATAAGGGTGTCAGTGACCCCAAATCTGTACGGGGTACAGAGATAGACAACATGTTTCATGAAAGAAAAACGAGGCAAGGGGGAGGAGGTAGACCCCTGGTTGAAGTTTGTCAGGCTGATCTGGTCTCAATTCTGTTCTACTGGTCCAAAGAAGTTGTTGTCACTGTCATCGTTGAGGCCATCTCTCTGGTTCCCAGAAAAAACCATCCCTTCTGCTGCTGGAAGCAATCACCCCGCAAGATAATCACCCTGGGATGGGTGGGAGTGGGGGTGGGGAAGGGGGAGGGGTTTGCTCTGAACTCTCAAGCTTAGCTCTTTCCCAAATCCTAGGTAATTGTAGGTGGGAGACACTGACTTTATAACTGTGCTTCCCTTCAGCTTTGAAGGTGTCTGAGTGCCAGGAGCCAAACAAAGGAAACTACCTACTGTTCCAAGAGAACCTCAGGAAATTAAACCCGCTGTTCTGGAAAGATTAGTCCAGTACAAGATTAAAGAAAGAAGGTTCTGGAGTCTCCGGGTCTCAGGAACTTAAAGAATGTCTGGCATTTCCTGGAAGCTGGTTACGACAGGTGATAATGGGGTAGCCCTAAGCAATGACCCTCACCCAAACTTCTGGGTTTGCTGTGTCTTTATAAACCCTGCACCCGAAATTAAAGTTTTAGAACTTGATCAGAACTCCAGACTTGCTCTCATTCCTTGTGTCTCTTGTCCTTTCATTCTTTTGCCCCCTTCCCTAAGGTTTTCCCTCAAACACCCACAGGCCGGGGCATATGAAATAATTTAGGATTTTATAAGCAAAAGTCCATGGATACAAGAAATCTAAAAAGGCCAGGAAAATAGCATGTCAAATCAAAAAATAGAAGCTACTCAGTAATTCACTTACTTGTTTTAAAGTTTTTTATGAGCAGTAAAACAGATACACGATTGATTGTTAAAGGGACAGGGCTCCGTTATCTTCAGGATTTGATTTATTTCTGTATTGTTCCTTAATGGTGTTTTCCTCTAATCATCTCCCAAGCTTAAGGTCAACTTGTTTCTCTGACTGATTCTTCCTTTATAATCTTGTCATTGACACGTCGTAAATTGTTTCCATTGTTCTAAGAATTGACTGACTATAAACTGCTTCCTGGTATGTTCCATTAACTATCTGACTATAAACCCATAACGCTTACCTTCTCCATGATCATAAAAGCAACTCCAAGATTCCACTTTTGCAGTCACCTGCTCACTTGTTGTAAAAAAACAGGCTCCCGGTGTTCAGTCTTCACCACTCCTTCTCTACTCTCCAGGAGACTGTAAACTTGACTGTGTGTCTTTTTTTTTTTTCCTTTTTTCCTTCCTCCTTCTTCCTTCCTTCCTTCCTTCCTTCCTTCCTTCCTTCCTTCCTCCTTCCTTCCTTTCCTTCCTTCCTTCCTTCCTTCCTTCCTTCCTTCCTTCCTTTCTTTCTTTCTTGCCTTGCAACATTTAGGTGTTAACTCCTGGTTTGACACTATAACTTTTTTTTTTTTTTTTTTTTTTTGGTTTTTCGAGACAGGGTTTCTCTGTATAGCCCTGGCTGTCCTGGAACTCACTCTGTAGACCAGGTTGGCCTCAAACTCAGAAATCCGCCTGCCTCTGCCTCCCAAGTGCTGGGATTAAAGGCATGCGCAGCTGCCGCCGCCACCACCCAGTGATTTTTTTTTTTTTTTTTTAAAGTGAATTGAACTGGCCCTTACAGTAAAGCTGCTATTAATACAACAAACAGCAATCATTCACATGGTAATATAGGCTTCTAGGGATTAGAGTCCCTCCAGGAAATTCCACAGGAGCCCTAAGACTCATTCCCAGAGACTTCCTACATATGCCATCCCCCAGAAGACCACCTACATGGTACATTTCCTGGCTTTTCTCTCATCTTTTCTATACTTTGTGGCATTGCTTTGAGCAAAGCAGAAGCATATTGAGAATATCTGTCTCTCTAGCTGTGACCAGATCTGTAAATAAATTCATTTTTCCAGTCTCTAAGTATTGTAAGGGTCCACGATTCTATAAAGAATGATACCACAGACTCAAATATTATGCAAACACAAAGAGTTTTTTATTTGGCAGAAGTTCAGCATGCTGAGGTCTCCTTTACCAAGACAGAGAGACAAACAAGTGAGCTCGAAAGCTCATTTTAAAGAACATTAGATTGGGAGGCAGAGGCAGGCGGATTTCTGAGTTCGAGGCCAGCCTGGTCTACAGAGTGAATTCCAAGATAGCCAGGGCTACACAGAGAAACCATGTCTGGAAAAACCTAAAATAAAATAAAATAAAGCACAGTGGAATTCCGGGGGAAAAGAGCTTCATCTTTTGCTATCTCTAGGCATTCCAGAGCTATTATCAGGGCATGAAGACTGGAACCTAGGGTTTTTTCTATTAGTAATTGACTTGCCTGGGCTTGCCCATTCTTAGGCCTTGTCTCCTTAACTGCCAATTTAAGTCTGTCATGGAATCAGCCTAGCCTTCTCAGTATTATGTCACTTTTCTCTTAGTTTGGTAAGAATTCAGATCCAAGGCTAGTCCCCACACCCCATCACACCAGGGACTTAAAGCCAGGACCTATATCTCCTAGGCAAATGCCACACTACTAATCTGTAGCTCCATCTCTTTTGACACATTATTATTATTATTATCATTATTATTATTAATTATTTGAAACAGACTCTCAGTAAGTAACACAGGCTGGTCATGAGCTCACTTTGTAGCCCAGGCAATCCTAAAATTGAAATCCTACTGTCTCTGCTGGGATTACAAGGCTGTACCACCAGGCCAGGCTGAAACAAGGCTCTACAGCTGGGAGTAGGGTAGAGTCCAGAGAGTAGGATTTTAAAACTCAATTTATTACCTACCATGTGGTCAGCATTTGACCTGGGATTTAAAATAGTAAGCAAACCAGCCGGGCGGTGGTGGCGCACGCCTTTAATCCCAGCACTTGGGAGGCAGAGGCAGGCAGATTTCTAAGTTCGTAGGCCAGCTGGTCTACAGAGTGAGTTCCAGGACAGCCCGGGCTACACAGAGAAACCTGTCTCGAAAAACAAAAAAAAAAAAATAGTAGCAAACCTAGTTAATCCTAGCACTGGGAAGGTGGCAGAGGAAGATCTCCACAAGTTTAAGGGTTGGTTAAGCTGATGTGCTTATAAAAAGATGATGAGAGAGGGGATATGTTTTGGTGGATGTGTCGTGAGGTATGGGGTTAGGAGGTGCATCGGCAGGCCCATGTTGAAGCATCCCTTTTCCCTGAGGAACCAACCACACTATGATATAGTATAGAATAGAGTTTATTCAGGGCATGAGGAGGGGAGTTGAGAGAGTAGTAGAGGCAGAGAGAGAGAGAGAGAGAGAGAGAGAGAGAGAGAGAGAGAGAGAGGTGGAGAAGTAGAGGCCAATCATGAGCTCGTGGAGAGGGAGGGGAAGGGAGGAAGGGAGGAGAGGACAGAGCAGGAACAGGAAGGCAAGAGCAAGAGAGAGAGGAGGGGCAAGCAGCCCTTTTATAGTGAGTCAGGCATACCTAGCTATTGCCAGGTAACTGTGGGGCGGAGCTTAGACAAAATGCTAACATAAGCTATGGAATGAGACTGTCTCAAAAGACCCAAATAATAAACAATCAATCAATCAATCAATCAAAAAGACTTGATTTGATTGGCCTTAAGCAGAAGGAAATGAGCACTTAGATTAGTAGCTCTATAATTATACGAAGTTATATGAAGTACAGGGAAAGAGATGGCTCATCAGGTTAAAGCGCTTGCTACAGAAGCCTGACTACTGGACTACCCGACTTCCCGACTACCCGATACCCAACTACCCGACTACGCGACTACCTGAATTTTTTTCCAAGTTCACAGAATTTATCAATACACTAACTGGTTAAATTCCCATTCAGAATTCTGGTTTTGTTGTTATTGTTGTGTGTGTGAATTTTTTTTTAAAGATTTATTTCATTTTTTAAATTATGTGTTGTGTGTCTGTGTAAGGGTATGTACACTTGAGTCCAGGTTCCTGCAAAGGCCAAAGGAGATGTGACATCTGGAGCTAAAGGAAGCTGTGAGCCATCCAGCGTGGATGCTAACAACTGGATTCAGGTCCACTGCAAAAGCAGCCAGTTCCACTAAGGCTCCCTCCAGCTCCCAGCACTCTGTCTTCTAAAGGCCACCACGTCTGATTTACATATCTACTTCCCTGTATTTCTAGAGCATATGCTTCTAGGGTCCTCAATTCACAATGTGAAGAAATCCAGACTAGACTACTGGAAGATAGATGCCCACTTCAAATGAAAGGAGCCACTATATACGTTTATTAAGATAGATTCATCTCCTCCAAGAGTTGACTAAGATTAGGTTGGAAACACCGCAGCTACATGAACTGTCCTCCTCGTCATACTTGAAGATCCTGTGGAATGACAAGTTGGGAAGGTGTGACACTGACCAGCGGGGAGTAGGTATAGAAAGCAGAGGAGAAGTAGAATAGACTTAGAGCAGAAGACCACTAAGCTCACGTGGAGAACCAACCTCACCAAGATGGAGCAGACTGAGAGGCATGGAAGACAGGACAGATGCAGAGCTTGCATGGCCTTGTAAGTGTATAAAAAAAATGGACTTGGTGTGGACTGACTTGCTTTTTAATCAAACTTTAAAGACTATTAAAAATAAACCAAATTCCAACATTATTGACACATGAAGGAATCAATGAAGGATCCAAATATTACCTTCCTAGAGAACTGTTTGGCAGTGAAAATCAGCGGATAAAATATTTGTATGCGCTTTAACCCAGACATCCACTCAATTCTAGGAAATCCTCACAAAGGTACACAAATATTCCTTTTTAAATATTTTTCTTTCACTATCTTTGATAAGAATAAATAATTAGAGGCAACCAAAACATCAAGAAGTAGTTGATTAATGAAGTGATTATATTAACAGATAACCTTGATCTATTAAAAAATTTTTTTCAGGATTTTTTTTTTAGTGTGTCTGAGTGTTTTGCCTGAACACCTGCATTCTTGGTGACAGAAGACATCAGAACCCCAGGAACTGGAATTACAAAGTTTTGAGCTGTCACCTGAGTACTGGGAACCCCAGGTCCTATGAGAGAGAAGCCAGTGTTCTTAACTGTTGAACCAATTCTCCAGCCCTCCCTCATTACAAGTTATTACTGAAGATCTATCCCGTGGAAAGGGGATGTTACAAAGTAACATACTCAATTCATCCTAATTATATAAGAATAAAATAGTCTACATTTTTGGAGAATTAAAGGACTGGGAAAAATACAAAGCCAAAAGTTAACAAATGAGCCAGTGAAGCTCAGAAAGGAAAGACATCTGAAACCAGGTCTACTGATTTAAGGTTGATTCCAAGGATCCACCTGGTAAAAAGAGAGACCCAATTCCCACATGTTGTCTTCTGACCTCCACTTAGGGACTGTGACATGAGCACACACACACATACAAATAATGTTTTTCCTAAGTTAGCAGTGCTTGTATTTTCAAATGTTAAAAAGTTTTCTAGCAGAAAATATCTAGGGAAATGTTCTTCATTTCCTAAAGATCTTATACCTTCAGTATTTAGTAGTAACTGTATCTAGGGATCAAACATATTGTACAGAGACTAGACTATTTATATGAAGGGATTGTTATATGCAAAAAAAATTAGAATAGAAAACAATATCAGTCAAAATATAGAGAAAATACACAGTATAAATTCAGCTTCATAACGGGCTACACTAAAATAATTAGAAGAAAATATACTTGCCAAAAAGTGGAAGTCTGGATCTAGGGTTGAGAAGATGCCAAGAGAAAATGGAAACATTGTCCAATATCCCCTCTCCACTCAGGGAGTGACACAGATGGTTGAAGATAAAGAGAGACAGATCATTCATCCACATGAGCCTCAGGAGACAACAACAGCCAGTCTAAGCTTCTGCCTGTCTATTAGAGAAAAACACATCTAACCAAAGAGATGGTTTTTAAAATCCTCATGAGTGGATCTGCCTCACAGCCTTCTCTTGGGGATCCAGTGGGGACTGTCCTACCAGTGACAGGCTCTGGAGCTATTGTCTAATTGAAACGTTCTCCTTTGAAGGGAAGAGAAAGGACCAGAGAAACTTAAAAGACTCGGGAAACTCCTGTAAGTTACAAGACACGCATGGTCCTTCCCAAACTTACATAAGCGATGAGCAATTGCTGGTGAGACTCTGGCTGGCTAAGTTGTTCAGGAAGCCCCAAGGATACAACAGTCAATAAGATGTTACCAAGACTAGGGCAAGGGGTTTGGTGTTATAGCTGTCTTTGTGTCTGTCACTCATGGTTACTCATGTAAGCAACCCCTCACCTATTGTGGCAAGTTAGGTTTCTGTCACCTTGATATAAGCTAAGGTCACCTGGGAAGAGGGAGTCTTATTTGAGAAAATGCCTCCGTCAGATTGACTTAGCCATTCCAGATGAATGAACAATACAATAGATGACAATGACCTATCTTCTATGTAGAGGTTTAATCACATGATTGTAACTTTTGTGCATCTTACAGACTTGAAAAAGTATCAGAAGAGCCATAAAGTCAGCAACTAAGAAGTTCAAACTAAGGGACTTATATATATCAGAAACACCTCTTCCAGAAGTCATAAGATATAGAGGTGAGGAAACAGTGAAATGAGATTTTTTGGTTTCTTTAAAAACCCAGTTATGAGGCTGGAGAGATGATTCAGTAGTTAAGAGTACTGGCTGCTCTTCCAGAAGTCCTGAGTTCAACTCCCAGCATCCACATGGTGGCTCACGACCATCTGTAATAGGATACTATGCCCTCTTCTGGTGTGTCTGAAGACAGTGACAGGACAGTGTACTCACATACATAAAATAAATAAATAATTTAAAAAACTAGTTATGTTATCTGAATATGTTTTGTTTTAGTCCCAGATATACACGGATGCTTCAGATAGTCCACAGCAGCTCACTATGATTTGTCTCGTGCTCTGGCAGGGATGGGATTCTGACAGCGGAAGATAGTTTACGCTTGGAATTCTGGGGCCATAGTCCCTTAAGAAGATCCAGTAACACTGATACTTGAGTAGGTTAGACTTTGGTAGTATCGATACTTTGGTCTGCCATGGGCTCCCTATCTGAGGTGAGGAGATGTGTGTTACATCTTCCCAGGAAATATGGTGTCATACAACAGTTGTGTTCCTCAATTGCTTCTTTTAACTTTTATTTTGTAAGAGAAGGTAGCAGATAGCCCAGGCTGGCCTTTAAATCACTGTGTAGCTAAAATGACATTGAACTCTTGATCCTCCTGTCTCTACCTCCCTATAACTGAGAGTACAGGCAGATACTATCTTCAGTCTTATATAATAGTAGGAATCAAATCCATGAATGTTTATACACTAGGCAAGATTTTTACCAAGTAAACAAAACAAAAGAACCCAATAACCAGATATCTATATGGCTACCTCCAAAGTTCAGAGAACATAAAGGATGAGGGGACAAAACGAATGTAGATTTTAGGCCAGGTGTGGTGGCACACACCTGTAATACTAGCTAATACTAGCAACTTGGGAGTCTGAGACAGGATTGGTGTTTGTGAGTTCCAAGCATCTCCTGGGTTTCAGGTTATTCTATGTGAGTGTGGTTGTTTTGAGACTGAGATCTTGCCTAAAAAGAAAAAGAGAGAGAGAGAGAGAGAGAGAGAGAGAGAGAGAGAGAGAGAGAGAGAAGAAGAGAGGAGGAGGAGGAGAGAGGAGGAGGAGGAGGAGGAGGAGGAGGAGGAGGAGGAGGAGGAAAGAGAAGGAGAGAGGAGGAGGAGGAGGAGGAGGAGAAGAGGAAGAGGAAAGGAGAAGAAGAAGAAGAAAATTGGAGGAAAGGGTAGACTATTGTGTAGCTGTTTTCTCTGAGTTCAAGTACGAAGGGAGGAAGGAGGCCCATAGACTCAGGAAGTAAATGAAACTTAGAATACTTAGAAAGTTCCTAAAAGCTACAAGACTCACAAATTCCCTTCCCTCATACAAGCAATAAACAATTGTGAGAAAAGATTGGCTGACTGAGCTGCCTTCTAATTGTTCAAGGAGCCTCAGGATGCAGTTATCATGAGTTGTCCTAATGTTGGGATAGAATTTTTTTGTTCTGTAGCTGCTTGTGAATCACCCATGCTACTGTAAGTAACTTCTCATCTATGTTTCAATAAGGTAGCCCCCCCACCACAACTCACCAATTCTCTAAGGGAGACTTGCAAGTAATCATTCTTTGTTCTGGTATTAGTGCTCTATTTGAGGTAAATGGACATGTGTTCACACACCTGAGAAAATTTTATGGAGTATATACTCATCTGCTTGGAAACAATTGAGCTTTCCTTGAAATTGCTGAGACTAGTGTTTTCAGTTTTCATCACCTCTGATGGTATTTCTGGATAATTCAAAACAGGAAAAGGCTCAGTATAGAATCACATTCTTCTAATATCAGTATTCAGGAAGCAGAGACAGGACAGCAAATCCAAGGCCATCCTCAGCTACACAGTAAGTTCAAGACCAGCCTGAGATACAAAGAATACTTTATTAAAAAAAAAAAAAAAAGTAGACTGGGCAGTGGTGGCACACGCCTTTAATCCCAGCACTTGGGAGGCAGAGGCAGGCAGATTTCTGAGTTCGAGGCCAGCCTGGCCTACAGAGTGAGTTCCAGAATAACCAGGACTAGACAGAGAAACCCTGTCTCGAAAAACAAAACAAACAAACAAACAAAAAGTAGGATAAGATGTAAACTGAATTTTTTTGAGCCACTTGTGATACACAACACACACACTTACAAGGAAGCACTCTCATAAGGTAAAAAAATAAAACTTAAAAATTAACCTATGAAAGGCCAGCAAAGTAGCTCAGCAGGTAAGACATTTCACCTCCAAGCTTGAGAAGATAATTTTAGTGTCTGGAATCCACATGATGGAAGGAAAGAACCAGCTCCATCAATTTGTCCTTTGACCACTACAGTACACATACACATAAGTAAGTAAGCAAGTAAATAAATAAATAAATATAAATGTTTTTAAAAGAGACTCAATAAGGAATACACTTAAAATGTAGGCATATTACTTTGAAAAAAAGTTTGAAAAAAAATTATCTTTGTATAATATGTTCTTAAATAGTCAGAGGTCAGGTGTATTTTGTTATTAAGAAATTATCAAGGGCTAGGAGATGGTAAGGGCACTTGCTACCAAATCTAATGTTACCAAATCATCTCTGGCATCCACATGGTAAAAGGAGAAAATCAACTCCCAATGGTTATTCTCTGATCTCCACACATATGTCTCAGGAATACACACACCTGTACATGTACACACATGCAACCCACACACACAAGAAGGAAAGAGAGACAGAGAGAAATTACTGAGATTCTCAGAGCTTTGGAGGCACAACAGAACTGATTTTATTTTCTCTATTTTATTTAATCTGTTTTCTCAACTTGGTGCAGTGACTATGTAATTACTTTCAAAGACAGAAAGATTAATGTTATTAATTTTCATATCTCATTACCAGTTTTATGACTTTATTTTTAAAATAGCAAATATAAAAATTCCAGGAGGCTGGTGTCCCTGGGGTTCAGTGCTAGAACAAATAATAAAGACAATTTGGCAGTCAATAGTTGCCCAGAGCATGAATTTGGAGGAAAGAAGAGGAGGAGAGGGAGAGAAGAGAAGGAAGAGGAAGAGGAGAAGAGGAGGAGGAAGAGGAGGAGGAGGAGGAGGGAGGAGGAGGAGGAGGAGGAGGAGGAGGAGAAGAAGAAGAAGAAGAAGAAGAAGAAGAAGAAAAGAAGAAGAAGAAGAAGAAGAAGAAGAAGAAGAAGAATCTCAGAAGCACAGATTTCTAAAGAATTGAATGTTCTAATAGAAAACAAAGAGGCAAAGAGGATGCCTACTAGGAAATAGAAAAGACTCTACGTAACACCTTCCATCTAAATGCTTGCAAAGCAGGGGTTTTTCAAAAATGATCACACCATCTTCTAACCTGGGTTCCTTTTACAATGTGACCTCAACACACTTCCCATGAAGTCGGAATTCCTCCTCTCCTCTCCTCTCCTCTCCTCTCCTCTCTCCTCTCTCCTCCCTCCCCTCCCCTCCCCTCCCCTCCTCCCTCCCTCCTCTCCTTATCTCCTATCCTCTCTATCCTCTCCTATCCTCTCCTATCCTCTTCTTTTCTCAGATTATCTCTGGCTCACTGGCATGATCCAATTGGCAAGATCCAATTCAAGATGTATAAGTGATGTCTGACTTCTAAGGCCATATTGGAAAAGGCTTTGTATATCCTGCCCTTCCCACTGGAGTCTTATAAGCTCTGAGGCCCAGACTTCCTCCACTTTCATCTTACAGGGTGAGGTTCTGAGAGCAAGAAGTGAGTAGCTTCAGCCTCTCTGTTCTCTACTAATCCGGCACTGTCTGACAGTATTTCCATGAGACGATAGACAACAGACCCACATAATTAAGCTTGTCCCATCCATAAAATCATATGTTAAAGTGTTTTCCTTTTAATTTTTTTAAAGGTGTATTTTATTTTATGTGTATATATGTTTTACCTATATATATGTGTACTGTGTGCACTGTCTGGTACCCTTAGAGTTCAAAAGAGGAAGACAGATATCCTAGTTGGTTGTGAGCTACCAAGGAGTTCTGGGAACCAAACCCAGGTTCTATGCAAGAACAGCAAATGCTTGTTACTATTGAGCCATCTCTCTAGCCCCAGTGCTGAAGGTTTTAGGGTATATGGTTACATCATCTGTACCCTTTTTTGTTAGAATTTGTCTTTTTTGTTTTGGAGGCTATATATTTGCTTTGACACAGGCTTTTCTGTAGGTCAGGTTGTCCTTGAACTTGGAATATAGCTGAGCATGGCATTGAACTCCTGATACTCCTGCTTCCACCTCCTAAGTTCTAGGATCACAGGTCTGTAGCACATCTGGCTTTCCATGACCTTAAACTAGTTGGTGCTTGTCAGAGGCTCGCACCCTTCCTCAGAGAGTAATAAACAGGGCTTTACCTTGGTGATAATAAAATTTCAATACCATCATCACAGTGTACTTTCCAATTCTTGAAGAAAGACATTCCAGGATTATAGAACATAGATAAATACTTCAATGGGACAAAGTGTTTATAACTGCAAGCTTTAGCCACAGAAATAGGGTGTGAGGGGAGGGGTAGCGATTCACTGTTTGATTTGGGGTGCTGAGAATTGCATCTATTGACTTTAGGACTCAGACATACTAACCAGTACTTTACAACTGAGTTACATCCCCAGACCTTCAAGGAGCTTAAAGGGAGCCACGCTGTTGCAGATCTATCAATGCCCCAGCTATCAATAGCAACTAGAGACTAGTTCAGTCTCCCAGAGCAGTTGGAACACTGGTGGGACTGTGACTAGCTAGCACAGCTTCTGTTTGAGTTTTGTTCTGTTTCTATAACAACAGCAGATCCAGAAACAATTTCAGGGAGGAAATGGTTTATTTGGCCTATGCTTCAAGGTCACAGTCCACCACTGAAGGAAGTCAGATAGGAAACCAAACAGGACATTGAAAGAAGGCCCCCGAGGTTCAATCCCTTAGTACCACAAAACAAAGCACTGGAGCGAAGGAAGCTACAAAAACAATGAGGAGACTACCAGAGAATGCTGACTGAGGCTGTAAAGAAACTGACAGTACAAATGGAAAAAATGATTATTAAACATGGAAGACAGCTGTGAAGACAGCTCAGTGGTGACAACTGACAACATGACCATTGCATAGTATGGTCCAGGCAAAGGTTGTTATGGTAGATATGAGATAGAAAACAGCCAGAGCATCTAGAAGAGTCCAGCGCAGAGAAAGAAAGTGGTAGACTGGACATGGCAGCTGTTGAAGCTTGGTCCCCATGTTAAAGCCTGCTTCCTAGCTTAAAATCACCCCTAGCTCGGCTGTAACTTTTCTGTTCCATGCCTGCCAGCCATCCCATATTGCTGACACAAAAGCAGGTTGACTGTAGACACAGAAAAATAGTTTGGCTCAGAACAAGGTCAAGTTGACCATATATTCTGAAGCTTATTATTATTGGAAATTCCCCAACTGAAGCCTTCACTCAGAGCCAAGCAAGACAGAGGGCAGCTTGGGCTGTTATGTTACTAAACTATAAAAAAAAAAAAAAAAAAAAAAAAAAAAAAAAACCTTGGGAAAAGGCTGATCACCCTGCAGCTCTCCCTGCACCTGCTTATGAGCTCATTATGTTCTCTCTCTCTCTCTCTTTTTTTTTTTTTTTCCCCTATAAATTGACCCTGAAAAACATTCATGGTCATAGCTTTCAGCTCCTGAGTCTGAGCTACGGTCCTGATTGATTAGTCTTGGGGTGGGTGTTCAATAAACCAGGCCTGTTTAACTAAGATCGATGTCTGAGTGGTTTGTGCGGCAGTTCCCAGACCCCAATAGCATCAGACTACACTCGGCCATAAAAGAAGCATGCATTGAGGGACAGAAAGAGAGAGGAGAAAAGAGTAAGGGGGAGTTCTGGGTGCTGTATGGGATCTGTAAAGTCCTTGGAAAATTACCCCCTGACTCCCTCCCTTCCCAGAAGGGTGAGGCCACATGGTCCCAAGAAAAACCACAAGATCCCTCCCTTTCCAAAAAGGGCGAAGACAAATGGTTCCAAGAAAAACCTTGGGTTATCAGACATGTGGAGCCGTCTGACAACAGATAGCTCCCCGTTAGAGGGTCCTCCACAGCCCATCAATACCAACCGACCAATTAATTTATCACCAAAAAAAACCTGCCCTGCTCAAACTGTATATATGCTTCTGCCCGAGTACATTCTCGGCCGCTTCTTCTCCTGCGTGGGCAAGCAGCCCCAATGCATTGGACTAATTAATTAAATCCTCTTGCGATTGTAGCGGTGGCCTTCTGCGAGTTTCCTTCTTGGGATCCGGGTAGTATAGCTGTTGGACTCCACAGATCCACCAGAGAAGACTGCTAGAACACGGGTTTAAGCCAATAGAAGGTCTTAATTAGCTGGCTAGTGACTACATTGGGTGTTTGCCAGCCCCTTTTCAGTTTGAGCTGTTAAACACAAAAATCATATCCTGGGTTGACATACTTCAGTTAGCAAGAATAGTTAGCCAGAAGTGGAACTATAGACACCAAAAAGCAAGGTTAGTTGAGATTTTCCTAGAACTATGAACTTTGATTAATTAGGACTGTTTTCATTTTGGTTGGTGGTACGGTCTACATGTTGAGTTTTATGGCCCTAATGGTACTTCCATTATGGAGTCAGTTGTGCTAGAGTTTGGAGACCTACTAAGTTCTGGGGCCCTGTTACAGTGATAGCATGCTCAAGGGGTGGGTTCGGGGGCAGAGAGCAGGCAACAGAGAAAGCAAGAGTCAAAAATACCAGGGTTATAGGGAGACTGAGTAGCTGAGGGAGGGATCCCTTGAACTGGGGGAGTTTGGGGGAGGGGGAAGAAGTAAGAAGGGCTAGGATGCTGTCAGGGACTTTGAAACCAATTCTTGTGATACTGGGGGCCAGCATGAGGTTTGATATGTTAATAGGCACCACGGATAGCCACTTGCCCTTCTAACTTTGGAATTTGGGGAAATGGAGGTTTATGGACCCAACACCTAGCATGCAAAATGGCCTGGCTTCAATCTCCAGTATAAGGTGGAAGGGACAGGACTTGAAAAATGGCAAAAAAATAAAACTCAATACACTTCTACCAGTTACTAAGAGAAAGGCTAGGAATACTTAACATTCTTGGAGATCCAAAAACAAAACAAAAAAAAAAGGAGATTCTCTAGCAGAATATTGAAAACATCGGTTGCAGGCTGAGAACCTAGCTCAGTGAATAAATGTTTGTCAAGGATGCATGAAACCTTGGGTGCAGTCTCCAGCACCACATAAAACAGGTGGTAGTGCAGGCCTGGAATAATACCACTTGGCACTTCAAATTTTCTCTGTAGTCAAAGATGTCCTTGAACTCTGGTACCTGCCTCTGCATCACCACTATCCCCTATTACACTCTATCACTACGTAGAAGAGGAAGAAGGATAAAGGAGTGGTGGGAAGATCTGAATCTCATTTATTTTTGTTTCTTCTTTACAACCAACTCTTCTGAGTGACCAACAGCAACCAGCCTGACTCTCAGGACCCTAGCATTTAGATACCCTCTGTAAACTTCCCAGAATTCCAACTGTCACACAATGGCAGAACCTATCTGTAGCTGGCCTCTGCTACAGCATAAGGCAAATCATAGCATCCCCATATCCCCACAACTAGAATTAAAACAAAAAAATATATTTTTATATATTTTTGTCTTTTTAAAAAAAAAAAAAGAAAACAAAAGAAAGAAATCAAAATTCCAGAATTCTCATTACATTTACCCCCTTTTTGTTTTAAGCAATTAACTGTGTTATGCATAGCAGTCAGTGGCCCGGGTTTTCAGCAGATTTCTTCTGTTCAATTGTAATCTTTATGAGTTTTAATCTTATCCACAGCTTTTCATTCCTGTAGACATACAATGAACTCTGCATTCTCCAATGCAAAATGTTCACTGGCTTTCATTCTGATGTTAACGGATCTTTATAATATATAGGCTGGTTTAATTCCAGGTTTTTTTTTTTTTTTGTTTTTTTTTTTTCTGTAATCCAGTGTCTCTCAGGTGCTGTTGTTGTTCCTTTCTTATTAAGGTTTAGAAAATTTAAAGTTAACAGAGCACTATTTAGTACATCCCTGGGGTCTTTCTCTTCCTTTTTGTTTTATAAGCATTTCCTTTAAGGTGTGACTAGATCTTTCTACAACTGCTTATAGGATTGTGTGCTATACCTATAATGTGCTTTATGTTATAATATGCAAAGAATTCCCCCATCTTACTGTTACAAATGCTGGAGCATTGTCAGTCTGAATTTGTATGGGTCTCCCCATACTAGCCACGACTTCCAGTAAATGTGTAATTACAGAATCAACCTTCTCAAAACCCAAAGCAGTTGCCCATTGAAACCCTGAATATATATCAATGGTATGGTGTATAAATTTTACTTTTCCAGATTCTACAAAAAGAAACACATCCATCTGCCAGATTTTATTTCATTTGGTACCCCTAGGGTTACTTCCAGTGGGCGATGGAGTTTGACTAAATAAAAAAAAAGTAGGGGGTTTTGGTTTTTTGTTTGTTTGTTTGTTTGTTTTTAATATAATTTCCTTGTTTTGTTGCCAGGTGGTAGAATTTTTTTTTCTTTAAACCTTTACTGTTAACCTGGTGTTTTTCATGAAATTTTGAGGCTTTAAATTTTCACATTTTCTATTAATAATTGGTCAGTTTCTTCATTTCCTCGTGCCACTGGAACTGGCAAGCCTGTATGAGACAGAATATGGGTGATAAATAATGGACAGTTTCTATTTCTGATTGTCTATTGCAGCTATATAAATCACAAAGTTAATTCTGAATTATCCAGAATAAATTCAGAAATTTCTATATGCAGAACAACTCTTTCTGCATATTGAGAGTCAGTAATGATATTAAGACATTCAGGAAAATCTAATAATATCATAAGGATTACACAGAGCTCTGATTTTTTTAACTGAAGTATATGGACTTTGAATTACTTTGCTCATTGTGTCTGATTGATAGCCTGCCATTCACAACTTATTTGAATCCATATAGAATGTAGGTATTTTAGGAATTGGCATTCCTTATAGAATACATGGGAGACCCAATTGTTTCTTTTTATAAACAGAAAATCTTGCTTTTTGGATATTTGCTGTTAATTTCTCCCAAATAGTTGCTACAAGCTCTTGCTAATCTTCACTGATAACCCATAATTACATAATCTCAGCAGTATTCTAAGGTACTACAATTTCTGCCAGGTCCATCCCAACAATTGATGCAATCTAATTCTATTTTAATGATTAAATCAGAAAAGTTTTCTATGTAAATCTTCGATTTTTTACTTTGTGTGCTGAGAAAATCCATTCCATAATACTAATAATACTATCTTCTCTTTGTATAATGAGCCCAGTAGAAGAATGAGTTGAAGGCAAAAATAACAAAAATACAATCAAGTTTGGCATTTATACAATCACATATACATCTTGCAATCTCTGTTCTCCCAGAGTTAACTCTCTCCCTTTTTCAGCTGTTAACTATCTTGGACTGTTTAAGTCCTAATCTCCTTGTAAAGAAACAAATTATTTAACTCTTGAGTAGTTAATCCAATTAACAATTAGCTCTAACTACTTAATATCTCCCGTAAATTTTTGAAAATCATTAAAATTTTGCAGTTGATCTCTTCTGTACCTTTTGTGGTTGATTTTTTGTTGACTTATTTTATAACCCAAATAGTTTATAGAATCTCCTCTCTCTATTTTTTCAGAAACACTCTGTAACCCCAGCATGGCAGAATTCTTTGTTTTCTTCACCATTTTCTCTAAAGTATATGCATCAAAATGGTCTTCCATCCTTCTTGTGGATGTTCGCCTGGAAGTTTCCTACCCTGGGATCTCAACTGCTAGATCGTCTCTCTCATGGGAGGCTTAACATGAGAGTGGTGCATCCATATCCTGATCTATCCACCTTTACAGCCATAGGCTTGCTCAGGATCACAGTGTGAGGTCCTTTCCAGCGAGGTTCCAGAGTCTTGTGGTTATGTCTCTTAACCCAGACTTTGTCACCTCTTTCAAATCAATGGAGATTAGGGGAGGAACAGACTCATACACGTGGCAGATGGCAGGCCAGAGTTACTTCTGGACCCTATGGAGGGCTTCCAAGGATTTGAGAAACTTATATTGGCTATATTCAGCTAAGATATTAGACTGGAGGTTAGGCAGCATGGGAGAGGGGCCTCCCATATAGGGTCTCAAAGGAGCTGAGACCTAAAGTAAGAGGGTATTCCTAGCCCTATATAAGATAGGAGGGACACCCAGTCACTGCCAGTTTCAAGGGTTATTTCGTTAAGGCATCTTTCAGGGTAGGATTCCTTTTGTCTTTTTGCTCTGAACTCTGGGGTCTCTATGCACAATATAATTTCCAATTGGTCCCCAGAACCTGTGCTAGAGATTGAGTTACCTGAGAGATGAATGCTGGTCCATTGTCACACCCAAGCAGGGTAAGCAATCCATACCTGGGTATGATGCCTTCCAGAAGCTTCTTTGCCACTACGTGGAAGTCTCCTTTCTAGGGTAAGTTTCTACCCAACTAACAAATACTTGTATCCATATGTTCCTGGTTTTATTTCTGTATAATCGATTTCCAAATTAGCCCCTGGCTGTCAACCCCTGATTCTGGTTCCTAGAACAGCTCCTTGATTGGGGCCTGACAAGTTCATAGCCTGGCAGCTGCCACAGTCTGAGATTACCTGATCAACCAAGTGTCCTAAGTCAAATATTTTGTACCTTTTCCCTCATAACAATTCCTTCAGTTTTTGGTGATCAGGTGGGAAGCTTGATCTGATGGATGAGTTGCTTAGCAAACTCCTTAGGTAGGATGGAGCAGCCTTCAAAGGTCAGCAACCACCCATCTGTTCTGTATTCTGTTCTGTTCTGTATAGTCCTTAGCATTTTGCTTGAAGTCATTTAACTTCAGTAGTATATACAGGAATGGCTGGTAAGACAGAAGGCAGCAAAGCTACCAGGATGTTGACAGTTTAAGCTTGGAAGTCGTCCCTTTTAGCATTATTAGCTAGCCTGAACCTCTGGCTATTTCTGATTGTCCCTTTCTGATGCCTGGGACAATTAATTATGACCACTTTGTCAAAATTCATTGGAATTTTGGAAGTCAAAACAGCTTCCAGTAAAGCAAATATTCCTTCCTTATTTTGATGGTTTTTCCTGTAGGTGGTGATTCTGATGCTTTGATCGAGAATCTGATGTGAACACAAAAGGTCCTGTTCCCCAATTGGTTATTAATTGATCAATAAAGATGCTAGCAGCCAATGTGCTTCATGGAAGAGGCAGGACTTCCAGTTTTCCTGCAGGCAGGCTAGCAGACACAGGAAGGAGTAAAGGTTTCACCATGCTTCGGAGGGAGAAAGAGCCATCAGCCTTGTGAATCTAGGGTGGGGTGGCCATGGGCCACTTCCTAGGTGGGCCTGGGTTAGCAGGCGAAGGTTAGAAATACAACTAAGCAGAGGGCAGATTTAGGGTGCTGAGCTAGGACTAAATGTAACTGACCAACTAAAGTTGAGTGCAGATTCAGATGTGCTGAGCTGGGAGTGAAAAGAAGGGCATGCTAGCCAAGGAAGGCTTGAAGAGCCAGCTATTGACCCTGACAGTGTATCAAAAAAAGCTAATGTATGTGTGCCTTTCATCTGAGGATCTGGAGGGAACCTGGGCTGAGCTGGTAGAGCAGTCTGCCTGGAGCTTAAAGCAGGGTAGTAGCAACTACGCACTATGTTTTCCTTCAGCAGTCATTAAGTCTATCTGCTGTCAGTGTAAATGTTAGCTACAGCTCCTTTTGCTAGTTTTAAAGCCTGAGGTAGAGCCTTTAGTTCAGCTTTCTGGGCTGAAGTCCCCAGACACAAAGCAGTTGCCCAAATTATAGAGTCCAAATCCATTACCGCCACCCTTGCATAAGTGATTCCATTTTGGATGAAGCTGCTCCCATCCATGAAGTAGGTGTGTTCTGTGTCTGGCCAGGGTATGTCAGTCAAGTCCAGCATAATGTTCTGGATATGCCCCAAAACTATAGAGCGATCATATTCACATCTGAGGATGGGTGAGGTAGGCTGGCCATCCATGGGCCACCAGGTCCAGCTTCTTAGATAAATAAGCTACAGATTTTTTTTCTGTGGTCCCAAAGTTTGGATAAGCATCCCCTTTGCTGTCCCCTTTCTCTGATCTACATATAGGTGGAAAGGTTTGTGAATGTTCATGAGGGCCAAGGCTTGTGCCTCTAATAAGGCTCTTCCTAGAGTCTTAAAAGCCATGTCCATCTCAGGGGTCCATTCTATTTTGTCTTCTTGGCCCCTGGTGGCCTCATATAACAGTTTCACTATCTCAGTGTACCCTGACACCCAAAGTCTACAAAACTAGAGATCCCAAAATTTTCATATTTGCCTTTGGGTTGATGGAACTGAGATGCTAAGGATGGTTTGCTTCCAGGGTCTCAGCCAGCATACGTTGACCAAGCCCCCTTGAATATGTACCCCAGATAGGTGACTTCAAGTTAAGAAAGCTGGGCCTTCTTAGCAGACACTCAGTAGCCAAGTTGACTCAGGTTTTCTGTGACCTCCTGGCATGTCTCTAAGTCAAGGGCCTGCAATCAGGATGCCATCTCCATATTGGAACACAGCTATTTGGGGGTGGGCCCGCTGGTACTCACTTAAGACCTTATGCAGTACCTTGGGTGAGTTCTTGAATCCTTGAGGCAGGACTGTCCAAGTCAGGTATCTTTTGAAACCTCTGTCCAGGTCTTGTCATTCAAAGGCAAATAGAGGCTGGCTTTTGGGTGCCAGAGGCAGGCCACAAAGCCATTCAGTGACTGAAGCTTCCAAAGGATGTCAGGGGCAGTTTGGTTAACAAAAGTCATGTTCACAGCTGACTGCTGCTGTCTGGCTTCTGGGTCAAAGAAGTGTAGATCTGGCCCCTTCTGATATGAAAACCCAAACAACGGAGGAGAGAAAGAGCCACAGCACAGTGGCTACAGCTGCCGGCCGCTCCCTGCTCTCCGTGGCAGGGGCATCTGCAAAAAGATAGACAGGGCCCAGATGATTAAGAACCTGTCTGAAGGCTGGGCGGTGGTGGCACACGCCTTTAATCCCAGCACTTGGGAGGCAGAGGCAGGTGGATTTCTGAGTTCGAGGCCAGCCTGGTCTACAGAGTGAGTTCCAGGACAGCCCAAGCTACACAGAGAAACCCTGTCTCGAAAAACCAAAAAAAAAAAAAAAAAAAAGAAAAGAATCTGGCGGAAGAGAAAGACAACTTCCCTGAGCCATGGCTGCTAGACAAAACAGCCCTGGCGAGATTATTCACCTAAGAGTTATAGTTATAAATTTTTTTAAAAAAGAAAACAAAAGTGTGAGTAAGTAGCGCTGAGACAAGTCACATGACTCCAGCTTGGAAATTCTGAAAACTCCTTGCAGGCAGGTCACCTGCTGTAAAACGTTACAGGCTGTCCTGAGTCAGACAGCCAAAAGAATAAGACTCTGTTTTGGTACAGATACTAATTTATAGTTAAAAAAAAAAAAAAAGAAAAGAGTAAGTTAGTTACTCTCTGCTTAGAGTAGCCACCCACAAGGACCTTCATACAGGTGATCAAAACAGTAAAAAAAGAATCTTTAGGCCAGGATCCCTTAGGTACCCAGACCAAGTGCCCTATATAGTTACCCAGGTAAATCTAGCAGAAGAGCACCCTTCCCCCCCCCCCCCCGATATAAGCCTTTCTTCCCCAAGACCCTTGTAGGTTCTGGCCATCAGGAGTGCTCTTCAGAACTGAAGAGCAAGAGAAGATGTTCCTCAGGCATGGGGGCACCATCAATTGACCAGACCGTGGTCAACAGCAGGTTGCTTCTGATCAGACCTGACTGGGGCCTTCATGTAGCAGAAGGTAAGGGATATCTAAAAGCCCATGCCAGATTCCATTGACAGGTCTCAAAGGGGCTACCTGAGGCCTCACTAATTTTGACCAAGGCACGTGAGGCTAAGCAGGGATCAGATGAGGTACCCACAGCCTTTCTAGAATAGCTCACAGAGATATTCTGTCAGTATAGACAGACAAGGCTATTAGATACCAGGAAAAAGCTTCAGAGGCTAGAGGGACTGCAAGATAAGTTGTTAAAAGATTTATTATAGGTTGCTAAAGAAGTCTACCATAACAGATAGACATAGAAAGAAGAAGAGCAGAAAAGGAAATAGATAAAAGAGAGATGAGAAAAAGAAAGGTGACAGTAAAAGAATTTACAGAGAAACTTAGCTATAGTAGTTAAGAGAAAGCAGAAAAGAAAGGCTCCAATCAAAGAGAGCTAGAAAACTCCTTGAAAAGGACCAGTGTGCACATTGCAAGTAAAGGAGCCAGCTGCTGAGCCCGAGAGTGCCCTAACAAATAGAAGCTGGGGTCAGGAAATCCCAGGCCTTGGGAAAAACACCCCCAAATGGCAAAAGTATTAGCTCTGAGTGAAGACAGCAATTGGGGTAGCCAGGCTTAGACTTACCCAACTCTTGGTGAACAAAGAGACTCAATTCATGGACTACCCGAAAAATGGTGAACCAAGAGATGGGCTGGGTATCTCATTCATTTATGGTCATCCCAGACTGTCTCTACCCTCTGTTGGGTCGAGACTTACTCCCCAGGATGGGGGCCCAGATACACTTCCTGCCCGATGGGCTACAACTAACTGGCCCCAAAGGAGAACCCACGGTAGAGAAAAGACTTCTCCTACTGACCCCTGCCAGGAGCCGAGGCAACCTGCTTTACAGATGGGAGCAGTTTTCTCCATGCTGGCCAGTGATAAGCTGCTGCTGCTGCAGTGGACTTTGCAAATATCATCTGGACTGAATTTCTACTCCCCACCCTCCCCACCCCCAACTCGTCAGTGCAGAAAACAGCCTTGGAACTTGGAGCTGGCAAGAAAATTAACATCTACACAGACAGCAGGTATGCCTTTGCCACAGCCCATGTCCACAGGGCTATATACCAAGAGAGAGGACTGCTCACATCAGAAGAAATCTTAGATCTCTTGGATGCCCTGATGAAGCCAGCAACTGTGAGTATTCATTGCCCAGGATACTAGAAGGGAGGAGATTCAGTTGCCCAAGGCAATAACCAGACAAATCAAGTGGCTTGAAAAATGGCTATACAGGAGCCTGTCCCAGTTATGGGACTTCAAGAGACATGCACTGGAAATTGGGACTAGATTAAGAGATGGCCTCACTTAAAACACACACACACACATACACACACAAAGGACTCAGATTGCTAGCCACCCTGCCAACTATTACCTAGGGAAAAAGGGGTAATGGTGCACACAAAAAGAGAAACCTATACTCCCCAGAAAGCAAACAAAAGACTTCAGGTTTTGAGCCAGAGAGATAATAAAACAGTATAAGGTATGCCAGAACGCAAAGATTTATGAGGCTTAAAGTTAGCAGGAAAAATACTTGGGGGGGGGGGGGGGAACAGCCTAAAATATATTAAGAGGCAAATTTTACAGAAGTTAAGCCAGGAAAATATAGATACCCTCTAATATTTGTAGAAATGGGTTGGGGATTTTCCCACCAAACAAGAAACAGCTACTGTGATAACCAAGAAGACATTAGAAGAAATCTTCCTGAGGTTTCAAGTGTCAGAGGTAATTAAATCAGATAACCGTCTTGCTTTTGTTTCTAAGGTAAGTCAGAGATTGTCAGAGATATTGGGGACTAATTAGAAGCTCCATTGTTCGTACTGTCCCCAGAGCTTAGGGCAGGTAGAGAAAATAAACAAAACATTAAAAAGAGACCTTAACTAAATTGCCCTTGGAAACTGGCACTGGCTAGTATCCCTTGTCCTGTCCCTGTTCCGAGACCAGAACGCCCCTCTTGTATGGGACCCCCACTCCCTTGACTCCAGCTCTTGACTTACCCCCCTCCCAGAAATGACTTTTCAGGCTAATAAGAGACTGTTGCTGGTGTTGCTGACCTTCCTGACTTACACTGAAGTAGATAGAGTAACTGCCTGACTTCATATAACTCAGACCAGCACCTGCACCTGATGCCAACTGGAGAGCAACCAGACACCTGAGCAACCCCCTCAAGCTCAAGATCACCTGCTGTTTTACAAGGCCAAAGAACAGCAGGCCTTGACTCCTGAGAAAAGAGACTTTTTAATCTAAACTGTGTCCCAGATGTATCCTTAAAGGGTGGGGCATAGGGTGTGTACACCCAAAGTTAAATGCCAATCCCGGAATCACCCACAAGAAAAAGGGGGGAATGTAGGACTTTCAGGTCTTGGTTTGAATTTAGAATTCACTGCCTTGGGCGTATTCTGGGAGGAGTACATTCCTTAGTCAGAGGACACTGGCTGGATTAATATTCAGAGGAAGAAGGGAGAGGCTGATTAACATTCCTTAGACCACAGGGGAGGGAAGCCACCTGTGGGTGAGGAAGACCCAGAGCACACAGACACATTCCAAGAATCAGGAAGCTGGGCCCTTAATGTAATAAACCTGGGCAAATGGAAGACACTCCTTGTCATAATCTGAGTCACCTAGAGACTGGACCTGAAAAGGTCAGACTTTGTGGTTTGCCCTCATGAACTCTGTATAAGAATTGTTCCCAGCTTTTGTTCGGGGCTTTCTTGCCTGCATGGGAGAGAGTCCTAGTGCTCTTGTTTCATTAAACCTCATATTATTGCAGCGAGTCCCGTCCATGTGTCTCTGTGGGAGCGCGTCCCCTGGTTTTGGATCTTAGAGTCCAATAGGTTCCCTCAGAATCATACAAGTACCTGTTGTACATTTCAAAGTCTGTGTTAACATCCTAGACTTCCCACCCTTCTCTACCCTCAACCCTAGACCTCTCCATCCTTTCCCTCCAGCTCAAACTCATTCTTCCTTGAAGCTACTCATATACTCTCCTTATAACCCACTTCTCAATCTCTCTCTCTCTCTCCTCTCTCTCTCTCTCTCTCTCTCTCTCTCTCTCTCATACACACACACACACACACACACACACACACACACACTGCTCTTGCTATCTCCCTACTCCACTATTCTCTCCTGCTTTCCTAGCTCTGGTCAGATCCAGTCTATTTTTCCTTCTCCCTTGCCTCTGACTGTTTTCCCTCTCATATTTACAGTAAAAACCTTCCCTAACAATTGAACAGTCATATCAGCCATCTCTTTACTGCACTCCCTTGAGTGCACTGTGAATTTTAGAATCAGCTTGTGTTTGTCAAATAAAGTCTAAGGTTTTGATTGATTTATCTGTAGATTAATTTAGGGGAAGTTTACGTCTTAATACTGAGTCTTCTGATGAATGAATGGGGAACATTGATTCATTTTAGATCTTAATTGCCTTAGTAGACATTTCATAAATTACAAATACATGTCTTCTACTGGCATACTTAGATTTAGTGCAAACTACTTTATGTTTGTATGCTGTTCTAAATAATACTAGTTATGGGTTGAATTATTTTCTATAAAAGATAAGATGTGATGACTCATGCCTATGATCCCAGTGCTTGTGAGGCAGCGACAGAAGGAACAGTGTAAATTCTAAGCCAGTGGCTATATAGGGATATTCTGGCTCATTAACAAAAAGGAAGAGCATAAAACAAACAACAACAAGCCCTGTGAACTAAGTGCTTTATTCTTTCCCTTTTTTATTGAAGATAGATTTTTTCATACAATATATCTTGATTATAGTTTCCTATTTCTATGCCTCTCCCAGTTCCTCCCTACCTGCCCTCTGATCTGGATTCACCCTCTTTATGTCTCTCATTAGAAAAAAGGCTTCTAAGGGATGGTAATAAAATAAAATATAATAAGACAATGCATAAAACAATCTAATTGGAACAGAAAAAAAAAAAAAAAAAACAAAGAAAAGGAAAAGAACCCAAGAAAACCCACAAGAAATAGATGTAGACACAGAGACTTATTCATTCATTCTCAGTCTCTGGAATCTCATAAAAACACAAAACTGGAAGCCATAATATATAGAAGAAATACCTGTAGGATAGAAAGAAATAAATGGGCCCCATACTCCACACCACTTGGATGACCAAGAACCTAAGATTAGATAGGACAGAGACGTAGAGGAAAACCAAATACTATATCCACTAAGCAATAAAACACCTAATGACACTCTGCTATACTCATAGATCATTGCCTCTCTCAGCCATCATCAGAGAAGCTTCCTCTTGAAGTCAATGGGAACAAATACAGAGTCCTACAGCCAAACAACAGGCAGAGAGTGAGGGACTTTGGAACACTCAGCACAAACTGGGATGTCTCCATCACTTCCACCCCCTGAGTCTTAGGGAACCCTGTGGAAGAGGAGGCAGAAAGACTGTAAGAACCAGAGGGAATGGAGGACACTTAGGAAACAGAACCCTCTAGATACAGCAGGATCAATAAACATATGACCTCACAGAGACTAAGGCTCACAGGGCCTATACTGGTCTGCACCAGATGGGATCCTCAAGCTAAAAGGAGAAGTAGACACATGCCCCAGAAGCTATCTAACTAATAACCACTTACAAATTAAAATTTAGTTTTGTCCAAAGGAGTATTACTGGGAAAACAAACTATTCTTAAGGATGGGCCCTGTGTCCAGCTGTAGATGGCCAACAGATAAATGGGCTTAATGGAGGCTCCTTGTCTCATAATGTCATGTCAGGATTCTTTCTTTTCTTTTCTCTCTGTCTTCTTATAAATATTTTAATATTTTATTATCTCTTTTCTTTCTTTTTTGATTTTTGTTTTGATTTGGTTTTGTTGGTTGGTTGGATTTGTTTTTGTTTTTTGAGACTGAGTTTATTTGTGTGGTTTTAGCTGTCCTGGAATTTGCTCTGTAGACCAGAATGGCCTCAAACTCAGAAATCTACCTGCCTCTGCCTCTGCCTCTGCCTCCGCCTCCGCCTCCGCCTCCGCCTCCGCCTCCGCCTCCGCCTCCGCCTCCGCCTCTGCCTCTGCCTCATGTGCTGGGTGAGATTAAAGGCATGTTCTACCACCACCCAGCAATGTTTTATTCTTAAATTTAAGGAAACAATGTAAATCTTTCTTTTTAAAAAATTCATTGCATATATACATGATTTGTGTGTTAGAAATATATGTGCATGACAGGGTATATCAGGTCAGAAGAAAATTTTTGCAGAGTCAACTATATCTTCTCTTTATATGGTTCTAGGTATCTAATTCAGGACCTCAGGCTTATAGGCCAAGTGCTTTATCTAACACCATCTTGTTGGCCATGGTGTTTCAATCTCTTCCTTTTTAAAGATTTATTTTTATTTTATGTATTTTAGTGTTTTGCCTGTATATAAATATGTGCATTTTGTGTGTGTCCAGTGCTGCAGGAAGGATTTAGAGACCCTGGAGCTAGAGTCAGTTAAAGAGGATTGTAAGCTACCATGTGGACTCTGGGATTCAAACTCAGCTCCTCTGGAAAAGGATTTTTAACATCCGAGCCATCTCTCCAGTCCTGTCCTTCCTTTTCTAAGTCTGATAACTAGCTGAGATGTTTGATAGATGTCCTTTATCAAGACAGACAAACTCTTTACAAGTTTTAGGGTTCAAAGAATGGATGCTGCTTTTTGACAAGGACTACTTCTTCATCTATCAAGATAACCATCAAGTTTGTATTCTGTTCATAGCAGTGGAATATGCAGATCCATTTCAATATTGAGCAAATCTTTTATTCTTTATACAAACTCCATTTACCCAATTCATCTTCTGGACTCAAATCGCTAGTATGTTAAAATTGCTATTTTTAAAAACTTTTTATTGATTCTTTATGAATTTCACATCATGTACGCCAATCCCACTTACTCCCTTTTCCCTACATATCTGCCCTTTACCTTTGCAACCTCCCTGCCAAAGAAACCAAAGAATAAAAATAAAAATAAAAATAAAAATAAAAATAAAAATAAAAAAATAAAATAAAATAAACACCTCACTGTGGTATGTCACAGTGTGTCACACAGTGTATCCTTTTGCCCAAGCAGGTTTACTTACATATTTATTGTAGTGAATCATCGGTCTGGTTCAAGGCTTCTGGCTTCTGCTATACTTACCAATATTGGATCCTAATTGGGATTCCTTTTAGATCCTGAGATCCTGTTGATGCCCTGTGTCATGGATATTCTGTAGTTTTGGATCTGTAGGACTGGCCCCTTCGTGTACCCAGCATTTCATAGATAGGTAGGCTGTACATTTTATTTTATTTTTTAAAAGTCTACTTTTAATTATGGTTCTTAAATGCTTTAACCTCCTTTTTAGCCCACCACCAACCAGAGGTAGTAGAAAAAAAGGATATAGGGGAAGTGGACCTATTTAGTAATGGTTCTTTGGAGCCAATCCCATCTGTGTTGTCTGGAAATCGGCAGTTCAGTTCACAGGTCAGCAGTGGCAGCTTAATCCACTGGCAAACACTTCACAGATACACCAGCAGTCCTGCTCAGTAGTATCAGGTTGCAGCAGTGGTGGCACTACCTAACAGGAACAGCCAGGCTTCAGCCTCTGCACACGTCAGCAGGAGGGACTAGGACCAACAGGAACACTGAGCAAAGTTCTCAGCTGTGCCTCTCTCCGTGAAGTGAAGATCAGTGAAGACGCGAGACCAACAAGCACTTAACTATGCAAGCAAGCCAAGCTCACCCTCCTTCACAGCAAGGGGCAGAGCCATCTTTCCATGATCTCATGCCCTTGGGGCTGGCTCTCCCACGCCCATGTCACAAGGGCGACCTCTATCTTGTTGCCCAGGTGTGGTGAGTGGCCCTGCTTTCCCAAGTGCTGAACCTGGTGAGGTGTAGGGCCAGCTCTGTGCAGCCCTCAGACACCAACATGGCAGCCTAGACCAGTGACATCCACATGGCCTTTGGTAGTAACAAGGGCCTTGGTAGCAGCACAGGCTGGAACCTCACTATAGTTTCAGGTGGCAGTGCAGGCTACTCACATCAGGCTGTTCTTTACTATCCTCAAGTCACCAGTTCTACCTCTCTTCATTGTGCACACACCATTGTAATTCTTTCTATTTCATCTCTCCACCACTTGCCTATCATAGTGGCACTTGGGCCTCTGAGTATCTTCTACCCTACCAGAGCTGTATGGAGGTGGGCAGTGACCTCTGGATGTTTTCTGCCTCATGTTAGAGCAATTTACTTTAAAGACAGTAAATAGCTTTATCTTACAACTCTAGAATGAAGAATCCCTTCATCCATAAAGCATAGTTAAAGTGTACCAATGAGCTGAGCAGAAGAGAGCTGAATAAAAGCAACACACTTCCCTGGCTGGCAGCACAGAGGCCACACAATGCCTAGAGTTACTGTAAAAGACATTAACCAGCAGAGCTCTGGCAGCCTTCTTCAACAAGTCTGGGAAGCTGAAAGTCCCCCCATAGTGGGCACAGTCAAGCTGGACAAACATAAAGAGTTTGTCCTATATGATGAGAACTGGTTCTACACACGAGCTGCTTCCACAGTATGGCACCTGTACCTCTGTGGTAGTGCAGGGGTTGGTTCCATGACCAAGATCTATGAAGGACAGCAGAGAAACAGTGTGAGTCTCAACTACTTCAGCAGAGGCTCCAGAAGTGTGGCCCACTAGATCCTCCAAGTCCTGGAGGGATTTGCAAGTTAACACCTCTGGGACAGAGAGATCTGGACAGGATCATTGGACACGTGGTCTCTGCCAACAAGAAGCATTAGAACAAAGGATGCTGGGTTAATAAATCACCTCATTCATTAAAAAAAATAAAATAAAATAAATAAAAAGCAACACACAACAACAGTTGATTTCAGAGTTACTTTCCTTGTAAGACAAGAGAAAGAGCCAAAATAACAGAAAAGCAATGGACTGGCTAACTGGTTATTAGTAGGTCAGGGCTGAACCAGAGACCCCTAAATAACACTGCCTATTCTTGTACCTGACATTTTAGGAAGCAAGGTGACAGCTTAGTTTTGGCTTAGGAACATGGAACTGCAGCATGAGATCCTCCATTTTGATTTTTTATTCTCTGTGGCAGGTTGGCCCAAAATAATGACTTCATGCATCTATTTGATGAGTAACTGAGGATGACTTTTGAACTTCTGAATCCCCTGAGTGCCAACATCTCACACACTGGACTCACAAGCATGAGCCACCTCACCTAGCTCTTGTCTATCAAAACTAAGTTCACATTACGTTTGTAAATGTCAGAAACTCTATTTCCAGGAATTAGCCTTACACTTGGGCATATAAATATAAATACTACATGCATATAGGGCTTTAGTAAGATTTTGTAATGACAATAAAAATACAGACAGACAAACAGACAGAAAGGAAGGAAGAAAGAAAAGTAGAGATAACTAGATATCCATGAATGGGGGATCGGTAAAATAAATCAAGGCTCATTCAAACAATAGGATATACTCTATTGTGAGGAAATGAAAGCAAACACAGACAGAGAGCAGTGGAGTATGAAAACTTTTCAGCAAAATCCACATATTTGTTCTTTTTAAATTACTTAATATAATTTATTATGTAATTAAATTTCAGTATTTAATATAAATTTAAAATTATATGATTTAGTCTACTTGTGTGTCTGTGTGTGTTGGGGGAATTCACACATGTGGAGGTCAGAGGACAATGTACAGAAAAGCCAGTTGCTTCCTTCCACTGTGTGGTCTCTGGGAATCAAACTCAGGTCACCAGGCTTGGTACCAAGTGCCTTTAACCACTGAGCCATCTTGTTGGCCAAGATATTTATATTTTTAAAATTCATTAAAATCTCTTAAAAGACACATAAGATGTGACTAAAAAACTACCCCTGGAAGGAAACTCAAAATTTCTATTTTTTCATTGCATCTTCCTGCCCTGTAAGAGCTTCATAATATAACATTATTAAGTTATTGATAATAAAAAGACCCAAATTACTGTTAAGTCTCTAGTTCCCCTTAGCCTGGAGTTAAAGATGTTGTGGGCCCTGGGTAGGTGCTGGAAACAAGGCCATCAGATCTTCAGAAAGGTGAGTTCAGTAACTGCTATCTCTCCAGCCCCACAAGATGATTTTGTAATGGGCAAAGGACTTAAATGAGGAATTCAAGAAATGGAAACAGACCAAAACTGTAGGAAAAGTCTTTTCAAAGGAAACAGCCAAGAATATAGCTAGTAAAATATATTTGGTATACTTATCATCCCTGAGTTTGGGACAGATTCAAACATTGACAGTGACATGTAATTTGATTAAGCTTAATACTGTTCCAGCCATTCTTCAAAGCCTCAGTCCTGAGATCAATCTCTTATGACCTCCTCAGTACCAAAGCTGCTGAATGCACACTTTGGGGAACTTGTATCTGACTTAAACTGGACTTGGAATATAGATATGGATGTTTCCTCTATAGGTTTCTTGTCACTCAGTCCCCTAAACCCCACTGGCAGTGACAGGGATCAAACCCAGAACCTTGTCCATACTCAAGCAAGCCCTTCCTGCCTTTTCTCAGTGATTTATTTTTTTCCAGATAGGCTTATCTGCAGAGCGAGTCAATACAGAAAATTATTTTAGCCGGGCTGTGTGGCGCACCTTTGATCCCAGCACTTGGGAGGCAGAGGCAGGCGGATTTCTGAGTTCGAGGCCAGCCTGGTCTACAGAGTGAGTTCCAGGACAGCCAGGGCTACACAGAGAAATCCTGTCTCAAAAAAAACAAACAAACAAAAAAAACCCAAAAAAACAAAAAACAAACAAACAGAGAGAGAGAGAGAGAGAGAGAGAGAGAGAGAGAGAGAGAGAGAGAGAGAAAATTATTCTAGATACTGCTTCTAATTACGTAAGAGTCCAAAAATCACTGAAGGAAAACCCCGGACTCAGATAGTATGCAAAGACAAAGAACATTTATTCTGCAGAAACAACCAGCATGCAGGGAGCAACCATTCTCCAAAATGGTGACCCCCAGGAAAGTCATGCAGGCTTCTTATAGGGAACCAGGAGAACTCTCTAGAAGGATTGAGTAATCTCAAATTTCCTTGGTAGGTGCTAGGGGGTCACAAGTGGTCAGTGGTTTGCATTCCTATCTCATGAACATTCAGCCATAGGATGAGATAGGGCTGCCCAGCACAGATGGCCCATTCTGAAATAAGATATTTCCCCATTTTCTTTTGGTTATCCCTAGGCTGTTCTTTGGAAGGGGGTTTTATGATTTTGTTCTTAATTTTATGGTCTGTTCCTAGAGCTGGTGTCTTATGGCCTAGTTTCTAGGATTTATAGTCTGTTCTTGAACTGGTACCTTATGGTCTTTCCCCAACCCCCATTCCCCACCAACCAGGCCTGGTCCTTAAATGGAGACAAATGGGGTCCTTTCAACTACCATAGCAGTCCGTGTCCTTAGTCAGTTTTCTGTTGCTATGACAAAATAACTGAGCCTGGTTACTAGTTTAAAAATAACCAAGAAGCCAGCCCAGTCACCGCGCTCTGGAGTCCGAGGCGGCCGTCTCTCCCAAGTTCGAATCCCAGGCTGTGCTTGTTTACCGGGGGAGGAGGGGGGAACAACTTTGGCCAGTGGTGGCGCACCACTGCAGTCTCCGCGTTCTGGAGTCTGAGGCAGCAGTCTCTCCGAGTTCGAATCCTACCCTGTGCTTGCTCACGGGAGAAAAACAAAACAAAAACAAAAACAAAACCAAGAAGTTAATTTTCCCCAAGTCCTGGAGTCTAGAAGTTCAATAACAAGGTACCAGCGCAAGGTACCAGCAGGTTAGTTGGAAGAGTTGCTCTCTACAAGACCACACCCTTCCTCTCCATCCTGCACAAGGAAGGAATGATGTGATCTTGTTAGAGTAGTCTTGGTCTTTTGTTGGTTTTTTTGTTTGTTTGTTTTGTTTTTTTTTTTTTTTTTTTTTTTTTGGTTTTTCGAGACAGGGTTTCTCTGTATAGCCCTGGCTGTCCTGGAACTCACTCTGTAGACCAGGCTGGCCTCGAACTCAGAAATCCGCCTGCCTCTGCCTCCCAAGTGCTGGGATTAAAGGCGTGCGCCACCACTGCCCAGCTTGTTAGAGTAGTCTTATAATCCTTGTCTTCTCGAAGGAAATTCAACCCGGAGACACAGACAGCTTCAGCAGAAGATTATTTAATTCAAAAACTCCGAGGAGAGATCAGAGTGGCAATACCAAAGGCTAGACGCAGCCAGTGGGTTCTGCCCTGTGGATTTTAAAAATTTTATGAATACTTGTGAAGTGTGTAGCATATTTTGGAGGTAAGATAACCCTTTTCCAACTCAACTCACAGTAGAGATGTCTTCATTTTAGAATATTTCTTCCCATGATGTTCTGGAGAAACCCACAAAGCAGGCTGGGGGCAGGTAGCAAAGTCACAATGTGAAGGATGTTATAAAGAAGTCAACGTTCTCTGAGGATGTAGACCCTTCCATAACAACCGCATGGGAAAATGCCCCGGAGACTTAGATTTTTTATGCAGTGAGGACCTATCTGCAGCCTCAAAGACACTGAGCCATAGAGTGGTACTCTGTCCTTCGGAAGATAAAGATATGACAGGACTGAGGTTCTCCTGGTGACCTCACATCACACTCCTTTGTGAAATGTTCAAGGTTCTAGGATTAGGCTCAGGGCCATCAGTTAAACAACAGAACAAAACAACCAACAAAATCTGAAGCTTTTTTATCCCCAAAGCTGAGGCCAAAGTTCGAAAGTCTGTTAAGAACGATTGGATAGATAGCTCATACTTTAGAGCATACATTGCTCTCCTAGAGGATTCCGTTTCATTCCAGCACTCACATTAGGTGGCTCACAGCTGTCTTTAATGTTAGCTTCAGGAATAATTTAATACCTCTGGCCTCTACAGGAACCAGCAATCATGTATACATACCCACATTCTCTTCTCTCTCTCTCTCTCTCTCTCCCTCCTCTGTCCCTCCCTCCCTCCCTCCTCCCTCCTTTCTCTCTCTCTCTCTCTCTCTCTCTCTCTCTCTCTCTCTCTCACACACACACACACACACACACACACACACACACACACACACTACTCTATCAAGCTGCACACCCAGGAGCAATGCTTAGGCTGTAAGACTCTCTTCTAGATCCACTGCTCATGTCTAGCTTTTAACTGGAAGATTGCAGAAGAGCAAAGGGAACCAAAAGCCGCTAACTTCAAGCCTTTCATTAGAATGTCAATCCCAAGCCTTTCATTAGAATGTCAATCCCAAACCTTAGCAGCAGTCAGATCTTAATCCCTTGACAAATACAGACCTGCTGAGTGTAGTGCCTTAATTTTACTTTTTGAGACATGTACCCCAGGCTAGACTCAAATCCACTCTGTAGCTTAGATGACTTGGAACTCCTAACTGTTCTACAGCAATCTCCTAAGTATTGGGATTTCAGGTGGAAGCCATCACTCAATCTCCTAATACTAGCACGCTGCCATGCTCCCACCATGATGATAATGGACTAATAATAATGGTGTTCCTTTAAGAGTTACCTTGGCCATGGTGTCTGTTCACAGCAGTAAAACCATAACTAAGACAATGGGGTAGCTACATGCATATCACAGTGCATATGTAGAGGTCAGGGGACATCTTTGTGGAGTTGATTCTCTCCTTCCACCTTCACGGGGATTCCAAGGATCCCGCTCAGATCCTCAGGTCTGTAAGCAGGCTAGTCACTAAGTCAGCTCATCTGCCTAGCAACATCTTTTCCAATTGCAAATTGTTTTCATTCACAAGTTACCAATATTTTTCCCAGGTGTAGGGTTCCTAAGTATTGTCAGCATTAAAATTAAAAAATTAAAATTAAAAAATTAAAAAAAAATTAAAATTAAAAAAAGTACTTATAGAAAAAGACAGAGAAGCAGAGGGGGGCGGGGGGTTCTGTTCTGGAATGAACAGAAATCAACAAATCCAGGGTACATACCCAGTGGTGACCCAGAGATGTCATAAGCATGGGGTTTACCAAAGACAAATATAGAGGATTACGTAAGTTGTTTAAAATCAATTGTCCTTCACTACAAAGGTCAGTGCCATGGGTGCCAGCCATGGCTTATGAGGTAACCTCACTGTGAAGTTCTTCATGTATACCAGCAGTGACCGCTGTGCAGGGTGTTGGTTTACAAAGAATCATTATAACAATTTGGGTTGCTGTGCTGTGCTGTGCTGTGCTGTGCTGTGCTTTGTTTTGCTGGTCTGTTTATCATAGATAGGTTAACCATAAACTCCTGGTCCCTGGCTTCACTTACTTTGGTGAGACCGCTTAAGTACCAATTGTTTTTTTTTTTCAATTTATCTAGAAAGCAGTGTGCCTGTGTCCTGTGAGCATAACAGCACTGAGAAGTCTGTTCTGCTCTAGACCTACAGCTAATAGTCAGCCTTTCACCAAAGAGCCCAACGTTGTCATCTCCAGCCATACTCATCTGGGTCTCACTATCCCCCAGAGTAAAAGGCTCCCACTCTGGCTTCCATGTCCTCGACCATGCACAGTCATGCTCATTCATTTTCCACACTTGAACAGAAGTCCCATCCACAGCAAGCACAAGTGTCCTGTGGTCACTGTCCATCGCCATAGGCATTCCTTGCCCATCTCTGTGTTGGAGCTAATATCATGTGACTGATAGGTTTAAAACCTTTGGAATCTATTAACTAACAGATCCACTAGCTTCCACCAACCCAAAAGCTAAGACTACTATCAGACAGCATCTTAGGTCTATAGAAAAGTCCCCCTCCATCTTCCTGTACCACCCTCTAATGTGCCTACCAATGTATTTTAAATGTGCCTTGGTTTATGACAGTCTTTATTCTGTAAAACTATAAAACTGCATGACATTGCTGCCATTTTAGGTCATGGGATTCAGGGTACTCTAAATCTGTGTTTCTGGCCCATAACCACTCAAAATGTCTCCAGAGTAAACTATCTTTTACTCTGTTCAAGACGAGATCTGTGGTTCTTGCATTGACAAAATCCTGTTTTCCAAAAAAGTGGTGAGTGAGAAAGCAGGGTTGTTCCAGGATACACCAACAATATTTTTGGTCTTGTCCATCAGCCAAAACTGGTTACATAGAAGGATTTAAAAGACAATTTGACTTTCTCAGTCTCTGTGGTAAAAGCTCATAATGACCAGTGTCTACCACAAAATGGCATGAAGTAGCTAAACCCATTGTGGTAGTTTGAAAAGATTTGGCCGCCATGTATTTGAATCCTCAGCCCACAGTGAACTATTAGGAGGTGTGACCTTGTTGGAGGAAATGAATCATTCTGTGGGGATGGGCTTTGAGGTCTCCTACGTTCAGGCTTCGCCAAGTATGGAATAGCGCCTTCTCCTTCCTGTAGAAACCAATCCCCTTCTGCTGCCTGTGGATCAAGACATAGAACTCTTGACTCCTCCAGCACCAAGTCAGATTGCATGGTGCCATATTTTCTGTTGAAGACACCCCACATTAAGCTTGAGATGCCTGGCCCCCTGATGTCAAGGAAGAAAAACCTGCCGGGGGTACTGTATTTCAGAATGCGAGGCTATGGGCTTTTGTGGGCCCAGTATGAGTACACTGGCGCAAGCACCTCGTGATGTCATTTCTGCAACTATTCTTAGTACTTATCATTTCTCCTCATCTATTTACTGTTCCTTCTCTTTCCTCCTCCCTTGATTAAATCGGTATTTGGTGACCTGGCAAGACCTAGTAGGAGCCCACTTGATATCCAGGAACTAGATGTTACCGATAATATTAACGTGAAAGCTGTTTATGAATTCAAGAGAAATATTTACTGTAGCTGAAGCTCTACAAATTTGGGAAAATTGCACCCAATGTATGTTAGGGTCACTCGTTCGAGGTGAAAATGACAGTAACCTAGAGCCGTGGGCAGCCATGAGTAAATCTGCAGCTGTTACCCCAGTCTTAGTCTCAATTCTGTATAATAAAAACAGGACTTTTTTTTTTATTATTACAAAACTGAGGATGGAATAACATACAGATATTTCCCAGAAAGTCAGCAATGGGTTTCTTGAGTTAAGAGACGGTGGTGGCAATCCCCTAGGAATTACTTACACAGGTTAAGTGATGATGTTTTTGTAGATGGACAGACGGGGTCCTGGATGTTTGATCCAGATTAGAGATCTTGTGGGATTAGGGTACAGGACCCAGTACTTGAAAGGGATATTGGTGAAGTAATGTGCCCTTTGCTATATTTTTAAGATCACATTGGAGTACATTGCCATAGGACTATATTCCCGAAGAAAAGAGAATTAAGTATCTACAAGAAGAATTAAAACATAGAAAATTAGAACAGCCAGGAGAAGTAAATCGATGGTGTACAGGTGGGGCCCAGGAAGAATGACAAAGTCTGTGGGTTAGCAGCATGACCTCGTGTTTGCCCTTTTATGAAACCATACTGTCTTGCACATGCCTGAAAGATATTGACTTTGTAACTGCAATAATGCTGCTCTTGACCTCACCAGAGACTGGTGGTCGGAGATATAAAAAAAAAAAAAATTGTGCTTGCTATAAAACTTTTATGTTTGAGATTTTATAGTTCTTTTTTCTACTCTGAATCACAAGAAAATGTTGGCACAGGAAAATAGAGAATCATTTACCCACCCCCTATGAACTTTGTAACCCAACTTCTTTGTATGATTTCAATAAAAGACTGGGGCTGAGTTAAGTCTGTAGAGCACCCAGACTCCCGAGTTCAGGGGCTCTCACCGCAAGAACAGCCTCAATTGTGTGTTTTCTTATTCTCCTACCAGGTATCCCTAATCCTTGATAACTCCCGACTCGTGACGAGACTGGACTCTGGCAGGTTTCCACCATGATGATAATGGACTAAACCTCTAACACTGTAAGCCAGCCCCAATTAAATGCTTGTCTTTATAAGAGTGTCTCTTCACAGCAATAAAATACTAAATAAGACACCCTTATTCCTTGGGGACATATCACTCTCTCTGTCTGTCTTTCCTTCATTCTTGGGAACAAAGGGTTTATTTATAGCTTATAGCTTATAGCTTATAGCTTATAGCTTATAAGTTACATCATGAAAGGGAAGTCAGGGCAGGAACCTGAAAACAAAAATCAGGGAGGAATGCTGCTTGATGTCTAGCTAGCTCCCAAGCTCCTGCTTAGCTATCTTTCTTGTACAGCTGTCACCCATCTCCCTAAGGACTACATGGTCTACAGTGAGTAGGACCCCTCTACATCAATTTACAATCAGGACAGCCCCACATACACATTCCAGTCATATCCACAGGCCAATATGATCTGGGTAATCCTTCAGTTGAGACTTACAGTCTAAGACATGCACATAGGAGGAAGAAACCTGATATCAGGCATGTCTTCAATCCCAGTTGTCCTAATTAGGGTTTCTATTGCTGTGATGAAACACCATGACCAAAACCATTTTGGAGAGGAAAGAGTTGTTTGCTTATGCTTTTACATCACTGTCCACCACTGAAGGAAGTCAGGGCAGGAAATCAAACATGGGCGGGAACTTGGAGGCAGGAGCTGATGAAGAGGCCATGGAGGAGCGCTGCTAACCGGCTTGCTCCTCATAGCTTGCTCAGTCTGCTTTCTTATAAAACCCAGGACCACCAGGCCAGAGATGGCACTATCCACAATGAACTAGGCCCTCCCATATCAATCACCAATTAAGAAAATGCTTTGCAGGCTTGTCTACAGCCGAACCTTATAGAGGCATTTTCTCAATCAAGGTTTCTTCCTCTCAGGTGACTATAGCTTATATCAAATTAACATAAAACTCTCCAGAACATCAACCCTCAAGAGGCAAAGGCAGATGGGTCTCGGTGAGTTAAAGGCAAGTTTGATCTATCTAGTGAGGGCCAGGGCAGCTAGGACTACACAATGAAACCCCATCTCAAAGAAAACAACAACAAAACCCTGGTATCATTTTGTTTTACATTTAAATTCTTACTAGTCCTTAAAGTTTATGCAAACAAGTTTAAATTTTTTGGACAAAGATTCAGGGCTCAGTTCCATAGACATATTTGTCCAGAGTAAAATTTAAACATTAGGTTTCTGTAATTAATTTTTAAAGAGAAATTATAAAAACAGTGTGATGGTTGATTTTCACTGTCAGCTTGATGGGATTCAGAGTCACCATGGAAACACACCTCTGAGTGTGTCTATGAATGTGCTTTCAGAAAGACTTAACAGAACAGGCAGTGTACATCATATGACCAGCACGTGGTCATGCCTCTGGTTGGGCAAGGGGAGGGGATGTGGGAAGACTGTACAATTGTCTCAGCCCAGGACATGTCAAAAGAATCAACCAGTCTCATGGCTGTTACTTCGGTCTTTGCCTAGCCTTAAGAACAATTCTTTTTAAGTTAAGATCTATTTATTATCAGTGTATATGATTATGGGAGAGGGCTTGCCACAGTGCTTGCATGGGTTCAGAGAACAATTCTGTAGTCTGTTTTCTCCTTTCACCTTTTCGAGGGTTCTGGTGATCCAACTCAGGTTGTAAGGGTTGAACAGCAAGTGCTTACCCAATGAGCAGCCAATGAAAAAAGCCTCTGCATAAAGTAGATCCATGAACCTCACACTCACACACACACACACACACACATGCTCAGGAGTTTCATTTTTCCTTAACTTCTCTTACTAACACTTTCATTTTGCCATTGCCTACCCAAGTGCATGCTTTCAGTCTTTCCCATCAGTCTGCTTGTCAGGGTCTACCCTGCTCCTTGTCTCTCACATACATAGCACCACAGAGTGGTCTAAACTGAGCTCTTATTCTGCTTCTTGGCAAGCCTTCATGCTCCTGTGGTCCTTGGAGTTGCTGCTTCTCCTTTGGTCCTAGAGATGGGACTGGCTTCACATGCTAAGCTACTTGACTACTGAGTATTAGCCCCAGTCCTATTTATTTATTTATTCATTCATTTATTCATTCATTCATTTTTAAGATTTAGTTTTATCCAAGAAAGGGAAGGATAGAAGGGAGGGTAGGTTTGAGGTACACGCCTTTATTCCCAGCAGTTGGGAGGCAAGTGCAACTCTGAGTTCAAGGCCAGCCTGGACTGCAGAGTGAGTTCCAGGGCAGCCAGGGCTACCCAAAGAAACCCTCTCTCAAAAAAAAAAAAAGAAAGAAAGAAAAAACAAAAAAGATTTAATTTTATCTATGTATATGTGTGTTAGCTTGTGTGAGTTCACCATATTCCTTCAGGTGCTCGAGGAAGCCAGAGGTGCTGGGCCTGCTGGAACTGGAATTATAGGCCACTGACATTTGTGCTGGGAACTAAACCCACCACACTACAAGAACAACAAGCACTCTTAACTCAAGTCTTCTCTTGAGCCGAACCCTCTTCTTCCTTTCCTTTTTTGGTTTTTTTAGTTGTGTTGTTTATTTGTTTTCAAGGATAGAAGGGAGCTTTTCACAGTGTCTCCAGTCTGGCCTTTAAATCACGCCATAGCTGAGAATGACATTGAACCTGATCTCCTCTGGTGCTGTTGGTGTGTGTGTGTGTGTTGTGTGTGTGTGTTTGTGTGTGTGTGTGTGTGTGTGTGTGTGTGTTTGTGTGTGTGTGTTTGTGTGTGTGTGTTTGTGTGTGTGTGTGTTGTGTGTGTGTGTGTGTGTGTGTGTGTGTGTGTGTTGTTTGTGTGTGTGTTTTCTGGTTGGAAGACATGACCAGTCATACACTCACTCCAGCCAGGACACTGACAACAGATGAAATGATTCTACCCAAGTTCAGTGAGCCAACAACTTTACCAGTTTCTTAGAGGAGTGTGAGGGATTACAGCAGTATGGATTGATATATTGGAAATGGTAAATTAGCATTATCTAAGATTTACCAACAAACTGGCTTAGGAAATACTAAGTTATAAAAGTAATAGTCAGCAAAAAGGTGCCGCCTGTAGTATAATCCGATTAGAAAACAGGGGGAAAGTTTAGGTTTGCTGAGATTATGTTTCTGTTACGAATTGTTCACTAAACCAGGTGCGGTGGCACATGCCTATAATCCCAGTACTTAGGAGGCCACGGCAGGTGGATCTTTGAGAGTTAGATGCCAGCTTAGTCTGCACAGTGAGTTACTGGACAGTCGGGCCATGTAGAGAGAGACCCTACCTTGCAAAACAAACAACAAAAGATTTGTTCACTAAGACTGCTGCTATTTAGGCCCTATCCATACCAAAGAAAAAAAGCAAATGGTCATTTCAAAGTTGAGCACAGGAGAATAACTGAGTAGCTAAGCCCCCGTTACCTCAGGTGAGATTCTTGCGTAGGAATCATGGCACAGGCTACATCATTATCCTGCCAACTCAAACTGGCCTGTTTGGGCAGGCTGGCTGTTATTGCTCTAATGCCGGACTTTGAATCATATAAACAGCACAATTTCACCTAGTTGACTGGAAATTTCGCTAACACACTATTTTGTTCCTATAAACAGGGTCTAATGCTACTGCCCAGGCCATTCTCAGCCTCCAACCTGAGATCTTCCTGTTCCAGCCTCCAAAGTGCTGGTATTACAGGTTTGTTAGTGGAATTTTAGGGTGTGTCTCCCTGTTTTTATTTTTGAAGTGACTAAGATAAAGCCATCTTGTCCTGACTCCATTGGTGTCTGTTTAGGCCCTTCTCAGCCCTCTGTCTCTACAATGGCCACATCGGCCTTAGCAACACATTTGGGATTGTCCATAACCCTGACCATGGTCTAAATGTATTATCCAAAATTATAAGGTTTGTATAAACTAAACATAAACTAAAATAACTGGAAAGGGAGAAATGGTATAAATCAAAATTAATTGTGTTGTGTCCAAATAACTACTATGTGCTGCCAAAAAAGATTTTACAAAGTTACTCTGAGCCTCAATTAAGACTGATGTAATTGTGGTCTTTTGTCTTTAAAAACACTGTACCCCTGAGCTTTGGCACCAAGATTCTTTCTAAGGCACTAGCCCACTAGTTGGCCATATAAAGGACCCATATTCTGATCTTACTTATCAACAATGGTGGTTTGTAACTTTTTTGAGTTTCACTTTCAGTCAGCTGTATTGGGTCCTAAAGCAGAGACTTAGTCCCAAATGTGATAACCTGGAATTTTACTTAGTTAATATCTTGTTCACAGTTTATCTCTAGGTACATTGGTTTTCAGGGTGGCATGGTGGGGGTGGTATCATGGTTTGAATATGCTTGGCCCAGGGAGTGACACTATTAGGATGTGTGGCCTTGTTGGAGTAGGTCTGTCACTGTGGGTGTAGTATTTAATACCCTTGCCCTAAACTGGAAATCAGTCTTTCACTTGCAACCTTCAGATGAAAATGTAGAACTCTCAGCTCCTCCTGCACTATGCCTGCCTGGATGTTGTCATGCTCCTGCCTTAGTGATAATGAATTGAACCTCTGAACCTGTGAGCCAGCCCCAATGAAATGCTATCCATGTGAGTTGGATTGGTCATGGAGTCTTCTCACAGCAGTAAAACCCTAAGACAGGTGGTATTTTTGGTGTTTGTTTTGTTTTCTTGGCTAATGATTCTGCTAGCTTTGAGATATCATGGATTTATCATGCTTAGGTAGGATAACCAGATGGTTGACATCGAGATCCACCTCCTCCACTTCTCTCATCCTTTGGTCATAGTGAGCATGATGTGCAAACCTTTGACTTAATGGTTGCCAAGAGGCTGGATTCTTATCAAGATTTGTTCTGTAACAAACTCTCTGAATTGTATTCAGGGGTTGGGTATGAAATACAACTCCTCCTTCAAACACTGAAGACTTCTTGACATGATATTTATTTTCATTTTATCAAACAACAACAAAAAAAATGTCACAGACTGCAAGCTCTGTCAATCATTGAAGTCATGAGAGGGAACTCCAGAATTCAGTGTTTTAGCTGTCTGCTGCTTTGTTTTGCTTTTTTTTTGTTGTTGTTGTTGTTTTACTATTTTGATGTGGTTTGTTTGTTTGTTTGTTTGTTGTTGTTGTTGTTGTTTTTTAAGATAGGATTTCTCTTCTTAGCTCTGGCTGTACTGGAACTCAATTTATGGACCAGGCTAGTCTTGAATTCACAGATATCCACCTGCCTTTGTGTCCCAATTACTTGGATTTAAGGTGTGTGGCACCACTGCCTGGCACTTGTTTTTACTTTCAAAGCAGGGTCCCTTCATGCAGTCCTGGCTGACCTGGAACTCTCTATGACATCTTGCCTCTGCCTTCTGAATACTAGTATTAGAAATATGCATTCAGCTGTAAGGGTCTGAAAATTGCTAAAGGATGACCATAGGCTCAAAGATTAAGAATGTTTATTTTGCAGAAACAACCGTCATGCAAGGGTCAACCATTTATCAAAATGGAGCTCCCAGGGCCCTTTTTATGAAGAGTTAGGGGAAATTTTTTAGAAGGATTGCATAATCTCTAATATGATTGGTAGGGGCCACAGAGATAACATTAGTACAATTTTGATTGGCTACTATGTTAGTTTTTCTATATTTAGAGAGCTGATTAGGTAATCTAAAATTTCATTGGTAGGTGCTAGAAAGGTCGTATGTGTTGGCTTCTGATTGGCTTATGCCAGGTGGTCAGTGGCCTGTGTGCCTATGTCATGAATGTTTAACCACAGGATGAAATAGGGATGTCTAGCACAGATGGCCCATCCTGAGATAAGATATTTTCCCATTTTTTTTAAAGATTTATTTATTTATTTATTTATTTATTTTATGTATGTGAGTACACTGTAGCTGTCTTCAGACACACTAGAAGAGGGCCTCAGAGCCCATTACAGATGGTTGTAAGCCACCATATGGTTGCTGGGAATTGAACTTGGGACCTGTGGAAGATCAGTTAGTTCTCTTAACCACTGAGCCATCTCTTCACCACCTATATTTTCCCATTCTTGTGGTTATGTCCAGACAATTCTTTGGGAGAGAGGTTTTATGACCTTGTTCCTGGGATTTATGATCTGTTTCTGAGCTGGTGACTTATAGCCTACTTCCTGGGATTTATGGTCTGTTCCTGGAGGTGGTGACTTATGGCCTACTTCCTGGGACTGATGACTTTTGAAGTCACCTTTTGAAGTCAGGCCTAGTTATAAGATGGAGACAAATGGGGTTTATGCCATCCTTTCAAAGTAATAATCAACAGCTGCTATGGATAGTCTTTCCACCTATGACAATGAAATGTTTGTAGTCTGGGCAGCCACTTAAGCCATGTTGATGTCTGAGGGCTCAGGAAAGTTGGCCCGCCCCTTGTCTGTAGAATTTAAGCCCTGTTTCTTCCTTCCAGCCCCATGCTCCCAATAATAAGACTCAGATTCAAAATATACTTACAAATACCTTAGCCATATAGCTAGCTCTTCTCTGACTAGATACAACTTTTAAAATATCCCATTTATTCTAGTCTACATTCTGCTACATGGCTGGTTACCTGTGCTCAGGTACCATGTGTCCATCTTGTCACATCTTTTGGGTGATTCTCTCACCTTCTCTCTCCCAGAATTCTTTCTCCTTCCAGATGTACCACCTCTATTTTCTGCCTAAGACATAGGCCATAGGCTTTTTAATTGACAGGTGATGCATCCATACAACACACAAAATATTCTCTCTACACTCTCCAACCATCATGTGGCTCTTCTCAGCAGATGCCTTCTGATGTGGAGGCAGGTGGGAAAAAAATTCATCCTCCCTTAGGGAGAGAGGGGGCTGGCCACTAGGAATGTGACCATGATCCAGTGAATATATGGATAACACAAAATGGACTGGGTACGGAGAGTCCTTTTTTTCTTTTTGGGGAGTAGGCCACAGGAGAGGTAGGACAGACATGAAAGGACTGGGAGGTAAGCTCAATTGGGGTGCATGATATGAGATTCCTAAATAATCAACCAGAAAGGAAGAAAGAAATGAGAGAGGAAGGGAAGGAGGAAAGGAGAGAATAAGGGAAGAAAGTAAGGAAAAAAAGAAAGGAAGAGAGAAAGAAAGGCAGAAAGAAAGATTGGAAGGAAAGAAGGAAGGAAGAAAGGAAAGAAAGAGAGAAAGAGAAGGAGAAAGAGAAAGAGAGAAGGAAAACACCTGTGGTCCCAACACTCTAGAGGCAAAGGCAGAGAATCAGGAATTCAGGGCTTACATGGAGTACATAGTGAATTAGGGGCTAACCTGGGCTATATGAGACCTTATCCTGTCCCAAATAACAACTACAAAAATAGGGAAAATAAAGAAAATCTAAAATCACTACTTTCTTAACTACACTTTTGCATTTCTACACTCAGCAGAAAAATTTACTTGGATCCCATTCTTGCATTCCTTTAAACCAACACCTTCTATACTTGGCACCTACAGATGCCTCCTGGGGGCTAGCAAGATGGCTCAGCAGGTGAACGTACCTACCAACAAGCTTCAGACCCGAGTTCATTCCTAGGAATCATATGGTGGAAGAACAGAACCAACTCTTGAAAGTTGTCCTCTGACCTCTACTCATACATCATAGCATATACATGCCAACACAGACACACACTAAATAAATATATAAGGGAATAAACATAACAATAATAGATTATCGTTAATTCACTCTTAAACTAATTATCTGGATAGTTCAGCAGGAACCTTGAAAGTGACTGTACAGCTCTTCAGGTTGCTCTTTACCAGTCATTCAAAGTTCACCCATTATCTCTGCCTCTTTTGGCCCCAAGCTGAACTTTTAAACAGACATGTTTAAACTGTTCTTCCTAAGAGCCAAGCTAATGAACAATATGTTATAGAAGGGAAGACCACAACCCAGCAATGTCTGTGTCTAATCATGTTCTGCATGATTGTTTGAATTCAATCCGGAGAATGTTGCCATAGCAACCACTTCCATTCTTTCACCTGAAAGCCTTTGAAGTCTCCTCAACTTCAAGTTGGCCCTTGAAGTTATTCTCAATAGAGTACTAAAGATTATCTATCAACTAACCTCTCAGAGTTCTGAATATAACAAGAGAAATCTGGGCATTTAATAAGTGGCCATATTTTTGTAGTTGATATTTCATGCAAAAATAATACATTTTTCATGAAGGTTATGTGGTTTCTACTATTCAGAAAGTTATGAAAGTAACTCTATTTTAACTTTCTTTCTTGTGGTGGTTTGAATGAGAATGGCCCTCTTAGACTCATGTGTTTGAATAGTCGGTCCCTGGTTGATGGAACTATTTGGGAAGGATAAGAAGGTGTGGCCTCTGTGTGTGGTGTGTGTGTGTGTGTGTGTGCCTAAATGTATGTAGGTGTCATATGTGCATGCAGATATTAAAGATCTCCACTGATCTTCTGTGGAGATCAGAAGAGAGCTTTGGGTTGGCTGGAACTGGAGTCACAGGTAGTTGGTAGTTGCCATGTGAGTCCTGGGAACGAAACCTGTGTCTTCTGCAGTAACAGCAAGTTCTCTTAACCCTGAACCATCTCTCCAGTCTGCAATTTATATTTCGAAAAGAGATGTAAAAAGAAAAATACAGAAAGATGTAGGGGAATTTTAATACAGCAACATGGCTATTCTGATCACATCCAAAGATCTTCTAGGTCTGAGTGATCTAGCTGGAATGCAGACATGCCCTTAGTACACACCTTTAATCCCAAACAACAGTCTAATTGAGTGGCAGACAAAGTCATGAATCAGAGGAAGATTTGACAGAATGAGTCAGAGGAAGAGTTGATAGAATGAGTCAGAGATAGGATACACCCAGCTCTCAGGAGAAAATAAGAGCAGTGTAGAGAGTTCGGAGTCAGTTCAGTGAGTTCAATTGAGTGAAGTTGAGTTTGTCAGTAAATCGAGTCAGTCAGCTGAGAGACAGTGCAGTGCAGTGGAGTTGAGTTCCTTTGTGAGTTGATGCAGGTCTGAAGAGTCAGTTGAACCCAGAGAATAAGGAGCCAGAAGATTAGAACAAATTGCTAGAGTTTGAGGCCAAGGGGAACAATTCAGTGAGAAGCTGAAAGAAACCAGATTGAGTCAGTCAGCTTGGAGAGGAGTTTGAGACAGAGCAGCTGAGTTGAAACAGTCAGCCAGAGTTCTGAAAGAACTAGAAAGGATAGAAATTACTTAATAGTACTTTACTGGGTAGTGTGCGGAGCGTACACTGATCAGAGCATTTTCTATTCCAGATGACATACCCTCAGTGCCTTTTCCTGGAAAAAGGTACTCTTTTAGGGGAAAGAGATAAGGAAATTTTCCCATTTGACTTCCTGGCCTCTGACCAAGGTGGAACCAAAGATATATTGGCTTAAACACTTCTGGCATGTCTGGCCTCAAGATACAAGCTACATACAAACCCAAGGAAAATTCTGGCTTACTGCCAGTTTAAAAAAATTTTTTTCTTTTATTATTTTTAAAGAAATTTATTATACTTTTTTCCTTTTATTGGACATAGGGTTTTTTTCCTCACAAAATATCACAATTATTGTTTAGGCCTTAGCCCTTAGCATAGCTATCAACATTTTGTTCCATGCCTGTGAGTCATTAGTCACTGACACAGGAAAATAGCTTGACTCAGAGCAGGGTCATGCTGACCACACACCCTGTTATGTTCTACATGTTAACCTTAAGAAATTCTACAACCATAAGCTCCACTTAGGACCAATCAAAATAAAGGTCATTTCCCTTCTCACCATGATCATGATGTGCCTAACTGTCTTAAATTCCTGCTGCTTTGACTGCTTGCTATTATGGGCTGTGACCTAGACTTGTAAACTAAACCAAACCCTTTCTCTCCCTGTTACTTTTTGTCAGGATCTTATAATCACAACAACATAAATGAAGCTGGGAGAGAAAGCATATAATTCTAATACACTATAACACAAATAAGGACCCTATTTGCCCCACATACTGGCTGTTGGTTAGTTTGTCACAGCTAGGAAAAGACATGCTTATGTCAGAAATTAAGAGTTGTTTATGGGTCGTGCTTGGCACCGGGCTGAAGTCAAGATGACCTTATTTCATTTGTACATGAGCACTGGGTTCATATACTTGTCCCTGCAGGATTTTTCTTTGGATATTATCTAGACAGGAAAGATGATGAAAAGCTAACTGCCTTCCGGAATAAGAGTATGCTATTTCAAAGGGAACTGAGACCCAATGAAGAAGTTACTTGGAAGTAAAAGCTGGTTAAATCACAGAATGTTCACATTTTAAAAGTTATTGGAGAAATAAAACATTTATTATTTAATTAGGAAAAAAAGAGTTGTTTATGACAGCAATAACTCTAACTAGAGCAACAGTGTTTTTTTCCTTTTCGTTTTCAAACAAATACGTATTGACTATTGGAATTAGAGTAAGTTCATTTTCTCCTTTTCTTACATAGTTCTAGACCTCAACTGAAGGAATGAGATCTAGCTTTTGAGTAGCCTTTACATATCAATTAAGGTTATCAGAACAATTGCCCACAAATATGCCCAAAGGCCAACTAGATCCTGACCACCAACCCTTATCAACAGAGACTTCATTGTTCTTTAGGTTTCCTAAGGTGGCTTCGTGAGGTTTGAGGATGTCTGCTACATTCTAAAGAGTCTATTCATGGGGACACAGAAAGTGGTAGTGGTAGTGGCGAATCTCATCGAGACACACATAGTGACTGAAATGTAGGCAAGTGTAGAAGGACATCCATGTAGTGTGCAATTTAAAAAAAAAAAAAATCCTACACTTTCTCTGGCTAGGTGCCAGCAATGGCAGTCTCACCCAGCCCCCACAGCTAGCTCCAAGTGATCTGGCCCTCCTGTGACTGGTTTACAGAAAGACAACAACCATTCTGGTCTCACTCAGCTCCCTCTAGTCTTGTGAAAGGAAAACACTAGAGACTTACATTTATACCAGATAGATTTATATCAGTAAATCTCCAACCCCAATATGCCCGTACAAAGTACACACAACTCAGTTAATATATTTACAAGCTGCACACCTAGATTGGGCAGATATACCATTACACTACTCTATTGCCCAGCTATGAAATCCCTAGCTACTTGTGGCTCCTCCAGGCCATGTGGGTCTGCTCCATCTTCCACCTCTTCTTCCTTCATTTTCTTCTCCCCACATCCTCCATCTCTTCTTCTTCTCCCTCCTCTCCCTTCTCTAAAACTTCCTGCCCCGCCTTTTCCTTCTACTGCCCAATCACAGGCTCTAGCCTTTATTTGACCAGTTAAGGAAGGAAGCAGGTTCACATGAACTCACCTAAGTACATGATCCGCTCCTTGTCTCAGGTAGCCCCTCCTGAGAAAGCAGAATTAGCATCAAAATACAAACAGCAATCCACAATGCATTCATATTCCCATCTGTGATGGATATTCTTGATTATTTGCCTGCTGTTACTGTGTTGGGGTTCAGGAATCACCACTCAAACCACACACCATTTCAGTTAAGCAAAAATATTTTATTGAATGTACAGCATAATATTGGACATCCAGGACTGCAAGAAGGAAAAACCTAATTGTGGCACTAGTCTGTTCTCAGAGTAGGCTTGCTATAGGAAAAACCAGGTTCAAAAGTTTAAAGGGTAAGGAGGAAAGCAGTTGACTTACTAAGCAGAGTATTATCAGCTAACCTTTAAGCTGATTGGTCCTGGGCTTCTACCCTGGCCAATGGTACAAGGTCACACAAACCTTGCGGCAGAGAACCTGGTCACCTTCCAAGAGGTATAAATGCTCCCTTTCCCCCCAATAAACTGAAACAGTTCTCCAAAGCTGTTCCTAGGTGTGTTCTTTGCCCGAACACTCATCACAAACCAAAATCCTGCTTGTACTTACTTTCGGCAAGCCAATCGTCCCTCCAGTCCAGCCTGGTGCGTAATGTACCTGGGTACCCTGGGGAAGACAATATGGGGCAGCAACACCGAAGAGAAAAATTCCTGAAAGGATTGAATAATTTGGAAGGAGTCTTTTTTATGTGGGCAGGACTGTCCTAAGCAGAGTAGTAGTGGGAAGCAGATCAGACCTTCAGTTTTTAAGGACAAACAAAAACTACAATTGTGACATATACAGAAAGCAAGTGTTATTTACAGAAACAAGGATGTAACAGTGTGAGTGAAGTCAGACAGTTCCCTTTTAGCACAGGGTTACACTGTATAGGAAATTAGGGTTTTACCCAAGATAGTTTGAGCATTTGTAGTATTCTTAGGATACTTCCTGAAATGGGATAGCTATGGTTGAGTAGCCTACCACATTATTCCCACTGAGGTGACACATGATGCACAACTGACATCCTCTTCAAGTCTGTCTTTCCCCTTCACTATTGCCATCCTTTCTCCAAACCCCCTCAACCCCAGTGGGATTGAGAAGCTGATTTGTGAGCAAAGTTTGCTCTTCTCCAATCTCTGGCCATTAAATTTCCCATCCTTATCTTTCAGACATTTGGGTGAGAGGAGAAGGTGAGCATCTGAACCTGAGTCCAGTGGGAGGGAGATACTGTCTCCGTCAAGGTACCGTGAAGTGTGAATTCCTTTGAAAAGATAGGTCAGAAGCTGAGAATGCATTCCAGCTGATAGAGTTTGCACAGCATTCACAAGGCCCAGGGTTCAAGCCCTACCACTGTATAAAACCCAGAAGTAATTGGAAGATCATGAGGTCATATAGCTGTCATCCATAGCTATATGGGTGGTTTACAGTCAGGCTAGGCTGCATTGTTTTTGTTTGGGTTTTTTTTTTGGGGGGGGGTCTTTTTGGTTTTGGGGGTTTTGTTTTTTGTTTTTTATGGTTTTTTTTTTTTTTTTTTTTTTTTTTTTGATTTTTCAAGACAGGGTTTCTCTGTGTAGCTCTGGCTGTCCTGGAACTCACTCTGTAGACCAGGCTGGCCTTGAACTCAGAAATCTGCCTGCCTCTGCCTCCCAAGTGCTGGGATTAAAGGTGAGCACCACCACTGCCCAGCCTAGGCTGCGTTGTTAAGGGAGAGCTGACTCCATTTTTTTCCTCTTTTACTTAAACATAATGTTAGGATTTCATTTATTTCTATATTGTTCCTTAATGTTGTTTTCCTCTCCTCTAATCATGTCTCTAGCTCATGGTGAACTTGTTTCGTGATTTGTTTTTTTCCTCTATAACCTTGTGATTCACATGTCATAAGCTGTTTGCATTATTTCATGGTATATTCCAGGGACTGTCTGACTATAAACCCACAACAGGATCATAAAAATAACTGCAAAATTTCAATTTTTCTAATCACTTTCTCACTTGCTACTAAAACGACTCCCCTGCTATTAGTCTTGGCTCAGTCATTCCCCTACTTCTGAGAAGACAGCAAGTTTGGCCAGGCCATAAAATACATTTTTTTACCTTTCAACATTTCAGTTTTTGTTTCTGGTTTTTGACAACATAACATACAGGAGACCTTGTCTAGAAAAAGAAAGGGAAGGGGGAGAATCATATAGCAACCTGGGTGCAAGATATGCAGAAATGTAAGGTATTTGGAGAACTGTCTTTCAACAACCACCAATTGCACAAGACTTTAGTCAAATTTACTTCCTGTTCCTATAACTACAGACGAGTCCTCCATTTTTTCTGTAAGTTGCAAACAGTTACTCCCAGGTTTTATTTCTTTTCTTCTGCTTGACAACTTTATACCTGGCACTTGAGAAATATCTCCTGCCTACCAGTGTCAGCACAGAACTAAGTGCTTGCTTTCTTGTATTGTAAACCTAACAGACAAGTGGACACACATGCATGTCAACATGAATCATTAGCTCTGCTTTAGGAAAATAAGAACATTTATGCTGAGCAAACTATGAGCAATCATGGCCCAAGAACACAGATTTAACTTAACCCTGACTAACCTGTTCTGCCATGGAAAACCACGCATGGGGTTTTATTGTCACAAAACAAAGACAATTCATGAATTGGTATATTTATTGAATACCTTGGTGGGGCCATTAGGTAAATCTTTTTTATCAGTCTACCTTTATGATTGATGAATGCAGGTATATCATTTTCTAAAAGTTTTATCTAGTAGCCATGAAAATATTTTATTACATACAGAGATTGATAGTAAATGGAGTTGATAGCTAAAGATAGCCTGAAGAAAAACTATTTTCTAGAAGATATGGTTATATAACCCTGAAATCCTCTGACCTAGGCTTCCAAAGGGCTAAGATTATAGTTGTGTGCTATCAAGCCCACCAACCCAAGTCAATTTTGACTCCTCCTTCCACATTTTATCTTTCCTCAATGATGACATCTGCAAAGGTCAAACCACCTACAGAATCTTTGATATAGACAGTTTAACATAGATATCTCTTCTGCGAACTCCAGTTCACACCAAGTACAAGGACAAAGTGTACTTGGACCTTTGTGAAGATGGCCCTACAGGGAGAAACACAAATCCCACTCTCCTAGAGTAAGTTCTCACAAAAAAGGCTTCCAAGAGATCTGGGATTTAGAGTTTGATTTTTGTTTGTTTTAATTTACATGTCATCATCACCATCATTGTCATCACCACCACCATCATCATCATCAAAGAGCAAGGACTGTTTTAGCTATAAACCACAGCAGCTACCAGAAGGAGGTGAATGGAGGAAAGAAGGGGAAAACTTATGTCATTGACGCTGACATGGAGGTCAGACACAGGACTGACAATTAGCCACACATCAGGAAGGCTTTAGAGAAAGAATATGGAAGCCCAAATATTGGTGAGAAATCTCAAAATGTTGTGAAAAGCATGCTTAGAGAAGAGACAGAAGCCAGGTGGGGTGACACACATCTTTAATCCCAGCACACGAGGCAGCCTCATGTACAGAGCAAGTTCCAGGACAGCCAGGGTTTCACAGAGAAACCCTGTCTCAGAAAAAATGAATATATAAAATACAAAGAGTCAGAAGAAATAACATTATGTTTCTCTGAATAATTCAGAAAATCGGGCAGAGACAGCCAGTAAGAGTCTACTTGATTAAATGGGGGTTTTGTTGGTGGTGGTGATGGTAGTGGTGGGGTTTTTTTTTTTGTTGTTTGTTTTTTGTTTTTTGTTCTTTTTTCGAGACAGGGTTTCTCTGTATAGCCCTGGGTGTCCTGGAATTCACTCTGTAGACCAGGCTGGCCTCGAACTCAGAAATCTGCCTGCCTCTGCTCCCAAGTGCCTACCTCTGCCTCCCAAGTGCCAGGATTAAAGGCGTGTGCCACCACCGCCTGGCTAAAAGTTTGTTTTTTGGTTTTTCTCCCCACAATTCATGGAATTGTGGCAGGACAGGACTCAAACTGGGGACAGACTGAGCCTCACGACTCCAGAGAATGGAGACTAGAGCAGTGCACCACCACTGGCTAGCTCTGTTGTAGTTGTTTTGTGCATTTGAGTGTTTTGCCTACATGTATTTACACACATGTTTGCCTAGTACAGGTGTGGGGGTGGGATGGGGCAGAAGATGGCATCTCTGGAACTGCAGACATTTGTGAGCCAGCATGTGGTGCTGGGAATCTAACTCAGGACTTCTGCAGGAGCAGTAATGGGTCCTGTCTGCTGAGCATTTGCTCCTACCTCTATTTGTTTTATTTTTGAGACAGGGTTTCATGTGTTCTAGGCTCAAACTCCATATATAGTCAAGGATAACCTTGAACTTCTGATCCTACTACCTCCACTTCTTAAGGGCTGAGATGATAGGTGCAAGCCACAACAGCTATTTTTATTGTTGTTGTTTTTGTTTGTGTTGGTTTTTGGTGGTGGCAGTGGTGGTGGTTTTTTTGTTGTTGTTTGTTTTGTTTTTTGTACTAGAAATCAAATCCAGGTCGTTGATCATGCTAAACAGACCACCTGAGCTATAACCCCAGTGTCTCTGTATACGTGTGTGTGTGTCAATACACATATCTATATACCCCATTCTTGTGTGCCTGTGTGTAAGCTATCTGGCATCATTGGATGTTTTTATCTATTACTTTTGACCTTGTTTTTTGACAATTTGTCTCACTAAACCTGAAACTTACTGTTTTCCATAGACTGGCTGGGCAGCAACCCCAGGAACTTCCTGTCTCCAAACCTATTCTCTCCCTTAGTACTGGAGAAACCTGCACATGCTGCTTTGCCCAGTTCCACATAACTGGATAATACACACACACACACATCACACACTATACACATACACACAACTGATTTTATAGATTAAATTATGAAATAATAAAGAGGCTGCAACAAATACTTGTTACAAGTGTGTTACTTAAAAATCCAGTATGAATGTATTTCTCTGTTACTCCAGCACTCTAAAGGCAGAGAGGCAAGAGAATGAAGAATGCAAGGGCAGCCTGGGCTACTTAAGTAGATACTGTTTCAAACATAAATACAATATATAAATGAATTGTTTGACAAAATTTCCAGATAAATGTATGATAAACAGGAGAAGGCATACCAGTGTTATCTTAATAGTGTCAGTGATTCTACAGAAACTGGTTATGCCAGGTCAGTGTGACCATGGTGACTGAAGCATCCTATCTAGTGTTTCTCTGAGCTAAAGAAGTTTGTAACCTCACTTTTGTATGGCATTTAAATTTTTTCTTAGGATTCTGTGACTTTTCAAGTAGAACTTTATCAATTGTTCATATGTATACAACCTAGGCACCACAATGTTTTAAAAGCATTTTAAACAGTCCCTATCACCTATCCTCCATGGGGGATGTGTGTGTGCGCGTGCGCGCATGCAGGACATGTACATAACCTATGATACTGAAATCAGGAGTTAGAGTTTTCTCTAACAGCATACCTAAACGCTAAGGATTGCTATTCTAATTACGTTTAGACTGCAAAGTTTAAGTGCAGAGTGCAAACAAGAGGTCCAACAGACACAAAGGAAAGGGGAAAGGAAGAGGAGTCAGGAACTGATTGCAAACAAACACGTCTGGAGGAAACAGGATAAGCCTGTGCCAACACTGGAAACATTGAGGAAGGAAAAACAGTTACCAGAACAGATGGCGGAAGCTGAACCCCTAAGAGAGGCAGAGACACATTGGGGAAAGCAAGTGGGTTCTGAGTGCAGAGTTGAACAGAAGTCACCCTTATTCCCCATAGCTCCTGGATCTGTAATGATGCTGTATGTAGCTATTTAGGCATGCATGAGCTTGTGTAAACATGAAAGATCCTTCCTTACCCTAGAATTGTTTGTCACCTGGGACTTCTTGTTATACATATACTTAATGGGTACTACCTTAATTCATTTCCTTCTTGCCAAAGAATCTAGAGTATCTGAATTCTGTGGAATTGTGAAAGTTTATGAAGCTAACTTTAAAGGATATTGAAACCAGGTCTGTCCTAGAAAATATAGGACAGATGGTTGTGGGGCATTAAAAACAAAAACTGTTAGGCCTACCATCCAGAATCTTATTGACTGCCATATTTTTTAAAAAGCTTTGCAGAACAAGGCATATGCAATGGTTTCATGCCTTTTCATATAACTAAATGTCTTCAAATATACACAATTTTTTAAAAAGTAATTCATACAGTAAATTATATGTCTAATATGAATAAGAATGCAAACCATTATAGATGAGCTCTGTGTCTGCCAGCTGTCCACAGGATTATTATGTATAATAAATTACACACTCTGAGCTCTGTATACCTACAGAACTGTGAGTGAAAGCCACCATTGATTACTTATTAGCTATCATTACTTTCTAACTGTTCAGTATTTTGAAGCATTTGCTCATGTAAACTGACCCTGGTTTTTGTGGTTTATTCATATAATTGCTTTAGCAAAAACAGCACATCTTTTCATGCTCATGGAAATGCTACATTTTTGAGCTGGAATATATCTCATTTTCTCAAGGTAAATTAAAAACAAGAACAAAAGAAAGAAAGAACAAAAGGAACAAAGAGAGAGAAAGAGAAAAGAGAGAAAGAATGAAAGAAAAAGAGAGAAAAGAAAGGAAAAGAAAGAAAAAAGAGAGAAAGAAAGGAAAAAAGAAAGGAAGAAAGAGAACAGAAAAGAAAAGAAAAAAAGAGAAGAAAGAAAACTGACTCTTTTATTTTCTCAAGGAAAACAAAAACAAAAAACAAAAAAAATGACCCTCAGGGGTTGCCCAAAAGTTTCTTTCCTTCCTTTTGTCCTTCCTTCCTTTCTTCCTTTCTTCCTTTCTTCCTTTTTTTTTTTAGACAGGGGTCTTGCTATGTTGCCCTCACTAGACCTAATCTTCCCACAATCCTTCTGCCTCTGCAGATCAAAGATGCTAATCAACATCTCAAATACCTGTATCAAATTTTCTTTGGGGAACAATCTCTATTCAGATTCTTTGATTATCATTGTTTCTGTTGTTATTATTGTAATTATTATTATTGGGGGGAATAGGCTTGCCACAGTTTGCTTCTCATGTGAAGGGATTTGGTTTTAGCCTTTCACCCTGTTGAGGCGAGGATTCTTGTTTCTACCTTGCTGTATATTCATGCTGGGTGGCCTGTCACTTTCTCGGAGACTCCTGTCTCCATCTCCCATAGGGCTTCAGGAGTCCTGGGATTACAGGTGTATACCACTCATTGGCTTGTTTTGTGGGTTTTTCTGTTACGAATTTAGTTGGTCGCCGGGCAGTGGTGGCGCACGCCTTTAATCCAGCACTTGGGAGGCAGAGGCAGGCGGATTTCTGAGTTCGAGGCCAGCCTGGTCTACAGAGTGAGTCCAGGACAGCCAGGGCTATACAGAGAAACCCTGTCTCGAAAAACCAAAAAAAAAAAAAAAAAAAAGATAGAATTTACTTGGCCACAATCACTTTTACATGCTAAACTATGCCGCCAGCTCCCTTCATCCACTTTAAAATCCAGTTCTGTCTTCCTTTTTTCTTTTTGTTGTTACTGAATTATAGGAGTTCCTCTGGGCATGTGTGTGTTTGTATGTGGGGTCCCCGGTTCTGGAGGGTGTCCCACGATGATCTCCCGGCTGAGGACAGAGTGAGAGCAGGGAGGGTCCTCTACCCACGTCTCCGCTGTCTGTAGGTCTTCAGCCCAGCCTGGTGTGAGAGGTCTGGGCCAAAAGGGTGCGAATGCAAGCAGGGAGGAGAGATTGCCTGCCTCCGCTGCTGCCTCTGCTCGAGTCTCCGCTGTCACAGCTCAGTCACTCCCAGGTGCTGCACCTATCTCTCCACGCTGAACCACCCGGGCTGGGCCGATAGAAGCCGGCTAGCAGGCAAGGAAGCAGCTTGGTGCCCCAGGAAGGTTCCAGGAGAGCGGATCTCTCCCCAAGTGTTACAGCCTCTTAAGACAAAAACTCCCGGACACCAAGATGATTCTCGAACACACACCCTTTTACTTCTCCCGAATAGAGCCTTTATATACAGTTTCAGGGTGGGTTAGGGTCTGACAGATAATGCCTATTGGCTTGGTCGGAGAGCTTAGAGATGCCTCATCTACATGTGGGAGGGCCTGAGGCACTGTTCCTCGTGACTGATAGTCATAGACCTCTCTTTGGGAGAGGCTGTGGAGGGCCGAAGCTGAATGAAAAGAACCAGGGCCTGGGGGCAGCGCCGAACACCTGCCGTCCTGGTAAAGGTCCAGGGTTCAAGGCTTGCTCAACCAGGCACCCAGCTGCTTCCCACAGCCCTCCGCCCCACATTTGTATGCCCTTCCTCTGTGCACATGTGTGTGTTTGTGCGCCCATGCATCTGGTATCGGGTACACTGTTTGCGAGTGTTTTCTCCCATTCCATTCTCTGTGTTACCATCTAATTTGTTTCCATTGCTGTACTTTTTAGCTCAATGTAATCCTACAGTCTGTTTTTACGTTGGTTCCCTGAGTTCTTAGTGTCATATGCAGACACTCAGCCATAATAACACAAGAAACATTGCCACTGCATCTAAATCATTGTTCTATTGCTTGGATGAGACACCATGACCGAGACAGCTCTAATAAAAGAAACCATGTAATGGAAGCTTGCTCATAGGTTCAGAGGTTTAGTCTATTATCCATTATTGTCATGCTGGGAAGCATGGCAGCACACAGGAAGTCACTGGAGTGATAGCTGAGAGCTACATCCTGATACATAAGCAGAGAAAGACTCTGGACTTGACATGGACTTTTGAAACCTCAAAGCCCAGTCTCAACGGTGCACTTCCTCCAACAAGGCCACACTTACTCCAACCAGGTGCTGGGAACTGAACCTAGATCCTCTGGAAGAGCAGCCAGTACTCTAAACCACTGAGCCATCTCTCCAGCCCTTGATTGATTTGTGTGTGTGTGTGTGTGTGTGTGTGTGTGTGTGTATAGAGTGTAAAATAAAGATCTTATTGCTTCCCACTTCCATTTTAATTGTAAAGCTTTATCTTTTGTCATAATGAGCATGAAATATATGGGGTTTTACAGTAAGTTTTCTTTCTTTCTTTCTTTCTTTCTTTCTTTCTTTCTTTCTTTCTTTCTTTCTTTCAATAGCATCTTGACCAGACTGACTTAGAAATCACTATGTATGTAGCCAAGCTGGCCTCAAATTTGTGGTGATTTTCCTGCCTCAGCCTTCCTAATATTGGGACTATGCTTGGTTTCAATTACATTATATATTTACATTATGTAAAGAATCCTTCACTTCATATCCATTTGCTATATATAAGATTGTTTTAATGCTAACTGAAAATTTGCACTTATTGGTCATATTAAATATTTATGCATTTTTCTTCCTTTCATCTTTCCAAATATTTATTATTATAGCCTTTTGAATCTAATTATTTTTTTCTTTTTTATTCTTTCAGTTTTCTCTTTTAAATTTTGACCTAAAATCATAGCATCTTTCATACAACTTTTAATTAATTTTGGTCAATTGCCCAGATAACTTTGGCAAGCTGTATATAATTTTTTTTCTCCAATTTTTTATTTAATATTCTTTAAAATGAGTTCTTCTCTGGGCATGATTTAAAATGTCTCTAATCCCAGGTTTGAGGAGATAGAAACAGTAGAATCAGTAGTTCAAGGACCTCCACAGCTAAGTACAGGTTTTGAGGCCAGCCTGGTTACAAAAGAATCTTGCTCTACAAACAAAACCAGCATTATCTCCATCTGTATGCCAGTGTGGCCTGGGATTCACAATGTACCCCAGCCTGTCCTGAAACTCAGGGTACCCCACCTGCCTCAATTTGTAGTGCTGAGATCACAGTGTGGGACACCATGGGTCCAATTACACAGCCCCAGCAGGGTTTGAATTTATGACAGACCTGTCCCAGTCATCCATGTGCTTGGATTACAGGCCTGATCCACCATGCCAGCTCACTCTATTTTTAAGTATACAGTTAAGCCATTTGCAAAATACAATCCATGCAACATGATAATGACATCCTCACACAAATATACCTACAGATAAAACACCATTGCACATTTAAAAATGGCATTGATAGCACTTACTGAGCTCCCTGTGTGCTGGGACCTATGACATTCTATGTGATGAGGATGAAAAGAGATAGAGATAGCTGCTCATCTTGAGTTCAATCTATAAGACCCACATAGTGGAATGAGAGAACCAACTCCTGCATGTTATCATTTGACTCCCACATGTGTGTGCCTACATACATATACACACATTAAGGGTTCTTAATATAATTTTTAAAACTTGTGTTAATATCTTCGCATTGTTTAAAAATCAAATATCAAATGAAAAAATTTAAATGATAGGTTAAAATATATGGAAAAAATATGTTGAGTTTTAACTCTTAAATCTTCCTAAATAAGATAGCAAAGGCAAAAGATAGTTTATTGATTAATGTTATTACACTAAAACCATAGGGTTGGTGATGTGGATCAGGTGATTAAGAGGCTGGTTGCCAAGGCTGACAACCTGAATTTGATCCCCGAAACCTACAAGGTAAAAAGAGAGAGCTGACTTCTGAATATTGTCCTTGGACTTCCCAGTGTGCATATGCAGTGACACACATGTGCACATGCTCAAGTACTAGCATGCAAGTGTGCATACACAGAGTAAATGCACAAAAATACATGTTTGAAACATTTAAATTGCTGAGGTTTGGATATGGTTCAGTTGGTAGGGTGTTTGCTTAGCATGCGTGAATCCCTAGGTATGTGCCCTAGCCACCCCATACATCAGGAATGTTGAGACACACCTGTAATCTCAGGGTTTAGGGGATTGTTCTAATACAAATACCATGTTCAAATGAAGCATAAGGAAAGAAAGGTTTATTTTGGCTTACAATTCCAATCTGTCATAGAGAAAAGTCAGGACAGGAACTCTCACAAGGGTTACCCTAAGCTTGAAGAGGGATTTGTGAAGAAGGGGTATTTGGGAGCAACAGAAGGAACAACGCAAAGTCAGTGATGGGTGCAACCTAACAGCTCTGTCTTCTGTTTGAGCTGACTCTCAAGACAGTTGTGTAAATAGTTCAGTTCTAGCCAACCAAAGTCCAGTCTTTTATTTACATATCAATTCAGTCATATACCCCAGGTTCCCTTTTGAATTCCATGAATCAGAATTTTATGACCTTAGCCCCCTGATTCTTAGAAAAAGACAGCAAGTAAATTTTTTTTAACATAGCAAATGAAGTCAGAGATCTGCCTGCCTTTGTAAGCACAAACAATAAGCTAGATGGGTAGGATTCCACTCTGAAATCACCACTTTCACAATCCCTGGACCTAAACTTAACTTGTCCCAGGATGACCTAAAACCCAGAAATCTGCCTGCCTTTGTAAACACAAACAATAAGTTTGGCTGAGTGGGATCCCATCCCCAGATCACTACTTCCTAGTGCTCCTTTTGAACCATGAGCCTTGTTTTTTTTAACTATTCCTTTCCCTTTACTGACTCATTAGTGCAGCTGCCTCTGTTCTTTCATGTCCATGAAGCCCCTCATACAGTTCACATTGCATCCTTATATTTTGCATATTGAGAAATTATATATTTAAAAACTCATGGTTTCAGAGTTTTTCCCACAGCCTTAAGGATTGTCTGGAAGGTCAGAGCCTTACCATTTTGCTGAAGAACACAGTCTCACCTCCTGGATGCATGCTGTTTCTAATTATCATGGAGTCATTAACCTTGGCAGGGAGAATATTCCTCAATAACTTTGGCAGGGAGAACATTTCTCAAAGGAGGAACATGAAGTAAATTATCATTTACTTCATTATTAAACATTATTATATTTACCTCATTATTAAACATTATTATACAAACAGGCCTAATGCCTACAGCAAGCCATCAACACTTGTGGAGACCCACATGCCATTGGCTCTGCTCCATGTCACAGCTATGCCAGATCTGCCAGAACTCAAGCAGGCATATATAAAAAAAAAAAAAAAAAAAAGACCACAATGCTGGATTGGGCAGGTTCATGCTTAATTAGCATTTTTATATTACCTAGGACAATCTGCTCGACAAAGGGTGCCGCTCACAATGGTCTGGGTCCCCCTACATCAATCAATATTCAATATAATCAATCCCCCACAGAAATGCTCTTGGGCCAATCTGATTGGGGCTATACTGCTGTTAACACTCCCTTCTCAGGTGACTGCAGGCAGTGTCAAGTTGACAATTACAAGACACAGGTGGAAGCAGGAGGATCAGAAGTTCAAAGACACTCTTAACTATATAAAAATTGAAGCCAGCTTAGAATTCTCTCTCTCTCTCTCTCTCTCTCTCTCTCTCTCTCTCTCTGTCACACACACACATGCATGCATATACACACACACATACAGAGAGAGAGAGAAAGAGAGAGAGCGAGAAAGAGAGATTTCTATATGATAAAAAACTTGCAGGTGGGACAGTGATGGTGCCCTCCTTAAATCACAGCACTCAGGAGGCCATGGCAAGCAGATCTCTGAGTTCAAGGCCAGCCTGGTCTACATACTGTGTTCCAGGACAGCCAAGCATACATAGAGAAACCTTTTCTCAAAAACAAAACTAACTAAGCAAACAAACAAAAATTTCAGAAGCAAAATAAAATAAAATGAATATGGGTTTGGGTGTGGTGCTATAGGCCTATGATTCTGCATTCAGAGGCAGACAGGAATATTAATGCAAGGCCATCTTGGTCTACAAGAGAATTCCAGGCTGGCCAGGGCTTCATAACAGTACTCTATTTAGGGGAGTTGGGGGAATACAGAAAATACTTGCAATGTAGAAAATATTAGCAATGTAGCTAATAGGCAAAGGATTATAGGGCAGAACATGTATAATTGTGTTTATATATAACACGGTAGTTTGAAGGAGAATGGCTCCCATAGCCTCATATGTTTGAATGCTTAGTCCCCAATTGGTGGAACTGTTTCAGAAGGATTAGCAGGTGTAGCCTTGCTGAAAGAGATGTATCATCAGGCTTGGCCTTTGATGGATCAAAAGCCCACACCATTCCCAATTAGGTTTCTCTGAATAGTGCTTGTGGGTAAGGATGCAAGCTCTCAACAACTGCTCCAGCACCATGCCTTGCCTACCTGCTGTCATGTTCTCCACCACCATGGTCATGAACTCTGGCCCTCTGGTACTAAAAGCTCCAAATAAATGTTTCATTTTATAAGTCGTTGCAATTGAAAAGTAACTAAGATATATATGTAAATTCCCATTATATCAATAAGAAAAAGATTAACAATTTAATAGAAAGGTAAACTAATTATAAGAATTGTGAAGCACAGGAAAGGAAATTAAATAGTCAAAAAAAAAAAAAAAAACCCATGAAAGAATGCTAGCTATTGCTGGTATCTGAACAAATAAAAATTGAAGTAAGAATAATATACCACTTTTCCTTCACTTTCTCGTGTATACTGGGGTAATCTCAAACTTACTGCATAACCCAAAATGATCAGTGTGGGAAAGGGGAAAACTTTATCCAGTGTTGTGCTATAGGGAGCCTATCAGATGACCACTCAGACATAGTTTATAGCCAATTAAAAGTCTTTATTCCGGCTGGCTAGGACTACACTCGGGTATTTGGGACCTACATACAGCCCTGAGTGTACAGAGCCTGGAGTTTATGAAGTTAGAAACCACATCTTAGCATCTTACTCAACAGCTACTTCAACTAAGCAAGCAATTTGACAGAAACTGTGATAAGCAGTTATCCGAGGAGGGAGGGAGGCTTGCACAAACAGGCAATTTAATAGAAGCTAAGATAAATTAACTGGGGCATCATGACCTGGGGTTCCTAGAATAGAATTGTTAACTTTCCATGGGATTCTCCATCAAGGGGATCAAATTCTAGTTAAGAATACAAAGTGGAGGAAGCTCTGTACTGTCTGGCTGTGTCACAGTTGGTGCAAATGTAAACTAGGGCAGCTGGTAGAAAAATCACGTGGAGACTTCTAAAAAAAAAGAAAAGAAAAAAAAGAGTTAGAAGTAGCAAATGCTCCCGCTATACCACTCCTGGGCACACACCAAGTGTCATACATCCTAGTATAGAAATATTTACATTTACAGGTGTAACCACTGCATTTTTTCAAACAGCAAGGAATCAGCTTGTATGTCCATCAACTGATGGAAAGATAATGAAAATGTGGTACATATACACAGTCATAAAAAAAAAAAAAAAAAAAAAAACTACAAGGTTTGTAGAACAGTGGTCGGAATGGACAGTGTCAATGGACACTGGAACAATGGGTGAAATGGACAATGGTGGTGACTGGACAAAGAAAGACAGATACCATATGTTCTCTCCCATATGCAGATCCTGGCCACTGTTAAATATGTGCAGCTAGGTAAGAGCAAAGGTAGACAAAGCTCGGGAAGCTAAAGGAGATCCATAGACAAGAAAAAAAAAAAGAGGTTTTAGGAGAGGTGTATATAAAGGACAATGGAAGACGGTGAAAGTGTGGATACTGAGGGGTACAGGAGGAAAAGGAAAAGGAAAAGGGTGTGATGAGATTAGGAAGCGGGAGAGAATGGACCAAAACTCCAGATACTTGCACATGGTGACACACACTTAGAATCCCCGGACTTGGAGATCAAGACATGAAGGTCAGGAGTTGAAGCCCAGCTTGGGCTACATGTGATTTTGAAAGACAAAAAACAAAAAAACCCAAAAAACAAAAAAACAAAAAACAAAAAACAAAGAAAGAAAAAAGAAGAGAGAGAGAGAGAGAACCTGATCTTTTATGAACTGATTTTAAAACACAAAAAGTTTTTTTTGTTGTTGTTTTTTTTTTTGTTTTTTTTTTTTTTTTTTTTTGGTTTTGGTTTTTTCGAGACAGGGTTTCTCTGTGTAGTCCTGGCTATCCTGGAACTCACTCTGTAGACCAGGCTGGCCTCAAACTCAGAAATCCGCCTGCCTCTGCCTCCCAAGTGCTGGGATTAAAGGCGTGCGTCACCACCGCCCGGCTAAAACACAAAAAGTTAAAAAAATCCTTTTAAATGACATACTATTTTTCAACAAGCATGCTAATAAAGATGAAAATGTTTTATTGTATGCATACTAGTAGGGTTATAGAAAAGTCAATATTCTATACTGATAGATTGCTGTTAGCGCAACTGTTTTGAGTGGAATCTGACGATGTCTAAGAATTTTGGAAATCCATCTACCTTATGACCCAGTAGTTCTGTTTGCATGTGTCTGCGCTGGAGACACACCAATGCAAGTACACAGGAAAACTCAGGCAGTGGGGTCCACAGCAGCTTTTCATTGTGAAACCTTAGGCACACCCTGAAAAAGAAGTGCCTGCACACACTGTAGCATATTATACAAGATTCTGCAGCCTCGGAAGCACAACTAGATGTGTATTATATGAGCAAGTTGAACATTCCCAAACCAGGATATGAAAGTATCCAAAATAAATTACTTTGAGGGTGTTAACATGATGCCACAGTGGAAACTTTCACACCTGACTGCCTGAGACAACCTTCAGTGAAACAAAGTGTCTAAAAAATACCCTCAGGTCAGCACACAGTTTTCATCCCAGCACACAGTAGTCAGAGGCAAGAGGATCTCTGTGAGTTTGAGGCCAGCCTGCTCTACACAGTGAGTTCTAGGATTGCCACTTCTCCACAGTGAGACCTTGTCTCAAAAAACATATAACTGTTGAGACCTGCTGCCTTAGCACAGCTGTAGCCATTTTGTTTCATGCCTACCAGCTATTTCATATTGTTGCTGTAATATTGACACAGAAAAATAACTTGACTCAGAGCAGGGCCAAGCTGACCACACATCCATTATAACCACATATCAGTTATATTCTAAGCTTTGTTAATCTTAGGAAATTCCACAACCATAAGCTTCATTTAAGACCAGTCAGAATAGAGGTCAGTTAGAACTGTTCTGTGTGGCTAGCCAAAATAGTTTCAGTTCAGAGCCAACCACCGGTGAGCACTTCCTGCACCTGCATATGAGCTCATTGTGGTTTTTGACTTTATAAACTGGCCCTGGGAAACATTTGTGGTCCAGTCTTAGCTCCTGAGTCTAGGTTTCAACCCTGACCAATCAGTCTTGGGGTGTGCACCCAATAAATTATTCTTGCTTAACAGACACCAGAGTCTGCATGGTTTGTGTGGCAATTCCTGAACCCCAACAATAATGCCTTCAGGAGCCGGGCGGTGGTGGCGCACGCCTTTAATCCCAGCACTTGGGAGGCAGAGGCAGGTGGATTTCTGAGTTCGAGGCCAGCCTGGTCTACAGAGTGAGTTCCACGACAGCCCGAGCTACACAGAGAAACCCTGTCTCAAAAAACCAAACAAAAAAAAAAAAAAAATATGCCTTCAGGATATGTGTGTAAGGTATATAATATGAAACATAAATAAAATGTGTGCTTAGACTTGGGTCCTATCACTAATATATCTTCTTATTTAAATGCAAATATTTAAATCCTGAAACCTGAAGCATTTCTGGTTTTAAGAATTTTGGATAAAGGATAATTAATCTCTGTTGAATGGACTGTTCTCTGTTTTACCCAATGTAGCCCTAGTTTATATCTATTGTTCACACCCTGGAGTATATTAAAGAAAGAGAGGATGGCTTGTCAGTTAAGAGGACTAGCTGCTCCTTTAGAGCACCCACTGGTGGCTCACAATCACCTGTAACTCCCATCCAGGGGACCAGATGCCTTCTTCTAATCTCCTTAGGCACCACACACACACACACACACACAACACACACACACGGTACACATATATACATTCAAGCGAGAACACTCGTACACATTAAAAATAATTCTTTTTTTTTTCTTTAAGTTTAGAATTATGTCGCTGAAGAGATGACTCAGCAGCTAAGAGCACTTGGGTGTAATTAGAAATCTTCCCACTCTGATCCAATGCTTATCATAAATCTAACTAAAAGCACCAGTGATACTCATGCCATAAATCAAATGCTCTACTGGTATGAAAATTTCATCATTAGATTAATGTGTCCATTACTTTAAAATTTAACATCACTTAAAGTCCCAGGGCACAGACAAAATATAGACATATCCTTTGCTAGAGTAGAGTATAAATGTCCTGTCACCCGCTTCCCAATAGAGTCTCATTCCCATCTGAAACTTCACATTCCTATGAGCATTCTTGTCTGCGTTTCCACCAGAATCATCTAATCCAATGGTCCTCAATCTATGGGCCGTGACCCCTTTGGGGGTCAAATGACCCTTTCACAGGGGTTGCCTATGAGATATCTTGCGTATCAGATTTTTATATTACAATTCATAACAGTAAAAAAAATTGCAATTATGAAGTAGCAACAAATGTAGTTTTATGTTTGGGGGCCACCACATCATATGAACTGTAGAGAAGGGTTGCACCATTAGGAAGGTTGAAAATCACTAATTAGATTCTAATCATTTTGCAACATTCTAGGGATTTTTCAAATCTTCCTAGTATAAGTGCCTGGTGGCACATGGCTTCAATATCAGGCAAAGGCAGGTGGATCTCTATATAAGTTAAAGACTAGTATGGTCTACATAGTAAGTTCCAGGCCAACAAGGGCTACATAGAAATAGTCTATTTCAAAAAGATGGGTAAAATGGGCAATGCCATAGTTTGATTCCATTGTGAACTCTTAATAGTAAAACATTTAATTGGGCCCAGAGTAGGGTACTTGGTAAGCATGCACAAGGCTCTGGGTTTCTTTCCTTAAAATATAAAATATCAAAAATAGCAGCATATCATTGTGATTAAAATATATACAAAATTAGAGAAAATTGTGTAATGAACTGTACTGATTGAAATAAGAAAGTGCCCTAATAGGTTCAGGTATAGCAATTCTTGGTCCCAAGTTGACTGTTTGGGAGAATTTATGCCCTTGCTGGAAGAAGTACTGGGGGCACAATTTGAAAATCCATAGCATTCTGGGCATGGTGACATAGGCCTTTAATTCCAGCACTTGGGAGGCAGAGAGAGGTGGATCTTTGATTTTGAGCCCAGCCTGATCTATAAAGGGAGTTCTAGGACAACCAAAGTTACGCAGGGGAATTCTTTCTTGAAAAAAACAAAATGTGTATGTGTGTGTGTGTGTGTGTGTGTGTGTTGAGAGAGAGAGAGAGAGAGAGAGAGAGAGAGAGAGAGAGAGAGAGAGAGAGAAAGGGGGGAGAGAAAAAGAGGAGAGAATTCATACTTTATCGACTCTAGTTTGCTCTCTCTACTTCCTGCCTGTGGTTGAAGATGGCAGCCACTCTGTCCCTGATATTCTGGACTCTAACCATCTGAAAATGTAAGCCCGTGCCAACATTTTCATCTATACGTTATCTTGGTCATAGTATATTTATCACAGCCACATACATGTGATGCTAATACATGACCCTATCTATACCTATTACTTTGTTTCAGAGGATACAACACATCATAAACCTTAAAAAAAATTGTTTATTTTTTTTTTTTTTATTTGAGACAGCTTTTCTCTATGTAGTCATAGCTGTTCCGGAACTCACTATGTAGACCAGGCTGGCCTCAAATACCCACCTGCCTCTGCCTGCTGAGTGCTGAGATCAAACACATGCAATATCATATCCAGGCTTTACAAATCTTTTTTTTTTTTTTTTTTTTTTTTATATATACTCCTATTTACTCCCCAACTGGGCTATTTTAGGGCAAATTTCAATTTTACCTATAAATAAGTGGGAGGTCACAATATGGCACCGTAAAATGTGCCATACTAGGATAAAGATTTTTTGAGCAGAAGGCAATTAAGGAAAAGCAGACACAGAGGGAGCTTTGCCATCACATATGCCTGAAAACAGATCACAGTCCCTTTGAGAATGACAGCCGTCTGACATACTTCCTACATAGGAATGAATAGCAATCTTACCACCCAAGACAAGATACAGCCAAGAAAGTAGTTATGTAAGTACCCCTCACTAACTGTCCTTATTTTCTATTATTCTGTTTTGTTTTGGAGATACATTTTCACTGTGTAGCCATAGTTAGCCTGAAACTCACTAGTGTAGACCAGGCTGACTTCAAAGTCATAGAAATCCTCCTGCTTCTGCCTTCCAACTGTGCATCTTCTACCCAAATATTTGTCTTGCTAAAATCCATCTCCCCTGGAAGCTCAACTCTCCTTTCCTTTATTCATTCTCTTCTCTTCAAATCAATCTTCCTTTGCCTGGATGAACTGTAACCCTCAAAGCCGGGTTATTTGGTAGGTGGTGTTTTCTTTTTTTTTCTATGAAGCAATCTTCACTTTCATCAAGTAAAACATTCAGCTTCAAACAGATTGAGCCAAGTGCCTATGATCCCCAAACTTGACAGACAGATGCAGGAGGATCACTACAATTTCTAAACCAGCTTGATATACATGCATATTGAGTTCCAGGCCGATATATAGATAGACCCCATTTCAAACAAAAACTCAAAATTTGTGTGCTTTGTTTCCTTATTAATCTGTTGCAAGCTTATTTTCTGCTCACCACCAATACTAGTAGGGCTTGGGAATCGAAGACAAGTGACTCAAAAGTTCAAGGTCATATTCAGCGGCACTGATTCCATTTTTTTTTCCCCTTTCTCTTTTTTTGAACCAGAATCTTTCATGTATCTCGGGCTGTTCCAAAACTCAAGTAAACAAAATTCCTGAAAAGAAGCTATATCGCCATGAACAAAAAACTCACGAAAGGATGTCTGTGTCTCCAGGGATGGATGGACCAATTGGAACATCAGTACCATGAAGCGACGGGGACTTTGTAAGCTTGGAAGCTAACCACTTTATCCTCAGCTTCGTATAGTCTTCTTAAACAGTCTTGTCACACTCTGTATCTGAACTAACACCTCCTAATAACAAATAAAAACTTCTTAGAAACTATTAATGTAGCAGAACATAAACTCCCACTAGTCTAAGAGCTGAGAATGCCATCAGATAGCATCTTGGACCTCTAAAAAATCTTCCCCCATCTCAATGTATCCATCTCTCCTGTACCCACCTGTGGCAAGTTAAGTCCACCAGAGAACACACACAGATACTCTGAAAACTAAAAAGAACGTCTTTTATAGCTGCCCAGGCAACTCACATAGGAACTTGCCCAAATCATGCAGCCCTGATTATCACTTTTTTGCCTTTTATAGACAAGAACCACATCCTGGTTGACACACTTCAGTCAACAAGAACAGTTAGCAAGAGTTAGAACTACAGAAGGGAAAAAAAAAAAAAAAGGCGGGATTAGTCCACATAGGGGTTTTTCATTAGTGGACTTTGCCAGCCACATTCTTTTTGCTGTTGCTGTTTTGGTTTGGTACAGTTTGGTTTTGCTTTTGGTTTTGACAGGGTTTCTCTGGTTGTTCTAGTGAACACTAGCACCGAAAGTCTACAAAACCCAGCAGATCCCAGAAATTTGACACTTGCCCTCAGGATGGAACTGGGGTGTTAAGGATGGTTGGTTTCAAGGGTATCAGATAGCATGCATTGGCCCACCCCCCTGTATCCCAGATAGGTGACCTCAAGTTGACAAAACTGGACCCTCTTAGCAGATATTTGGTAGCCAAGTTGACTCAGCTCCTGCAGCAGGTCTTGTGTGGCCTCCTAGAATGTCTCCAAGTTGGGGGCCCAAAATACATACTGGAGCAGAGTTATTTAGGGACGCGCCTGTTAGAACTCACTCAAGTCCTCATGCAGTACCTCCTCAGAGGTGGCGAGTAAGTTCTTGACTCCTTGAGGCAGACCTGTCCAAGTCTCCTTGAAGTCTCTCTCAAGTCTTATCAAAGGCAAATAGAAGCTGGCTTTTGGGTGCCAGAGGCAAGCCACAAAGCCTTTCAGTGGCTGAAGCTTCCAAAGAATATCAGGAGGAGTTTGGTTAGGACCAAGCCCAGTGGGGTGCTGTGTGCCTGTGTAAGACTTTTGTGTCTAAATGTAGGATTTTCGGGTCTCAGTTTGAATTTAAGATTAAGCCGGGCGGTGGTGGCGCACGCCTTTAATCCCAGCACTTGGGAGGCAGAGGCAGGTGGATTTCTGAGTTCGAGGCCAGCCTGGTCTACAGAGTGAGTTCAGGACAGCCCGGGCTACACAGAGAAACCCTGTCTCGGATATCCAAAAAAAAAAAAAAAATGAAAAAAAAATGAATTTAAGATTAAAAGAATCCCACTGTCCCAGGACACATCCCGGGAGGGGCACATTCCTTAGTTAGAAGACATTGGCTGGATTAACATTCAGAGGAAGAAGGGAGAGGCTAATTAACATTCCTCAGACCACAGGGGAGGGAACCCACCTTCGGGTAAGGAGGGTCCAGAGCACTAAGATAATTCCTGGAATCAGGAAGCTGGGCCCTTAACATAATAACCATGGGCAAATGGAGGACACTCCTTGTTATAATCTGAGTCACCTAGAGACCGAACCCGGAAAGGTCAGACTTTGTGGTTTGCCCTCATGAACTGTACCCAGCTCTTTTTTGGGACTCTCTTGCCTGCATGTGAGAGAGTCCTAGTGGACTAGTTTCATTAAACCTCATGTGGTTGCAGCAAGTTCTGTCTGTGTGTGTTTCTGTGGGAGCATGGCCCCTGGTTTGGATCTTACGGTCCAACACATGTCCCATCCTAGGAATTAAAGAAAAAATTTGAAGAAGAGGACAAAAAGCACAAACAGAATACACACAGACAGACACAGAAGAACAAAACAAAACCAAAACCAGGAAGCTATCTCAGACAGTCTTCTTCCCTGCACATGGGAGGCCCATAGACCCCACAGCCAGTTCAGAATCCAGATGAGAACTATCAAGTTCTCCAGCTTCTGGTAGTGGGGTGAAGGCACCCTCCATTGCCCCTGGCTGGTTGACAAAATATGAGTCCATTTTGTCCCTCTTAGCTTCCAGATTAAACCCCAAACAGAAACACAGTTGGACAAGACAAAAAACAACTGGACACCTGGATTTATTGATCAGAAAAACACTCCACTGTTTGGGTCAGAGAGTCTCCAGGAAATCCCAGGAAGTATAGGGCTCCCAGATGTATGGGGCCATGATTCTCTGAAGAATGATACTCTAGACTCAAATAGTATGTAAATGCAAAGAGTGTTTTATTCTGCAGAAGTTCAGCATGCTGGGGTCTCCCATTTACCAGAATAGAGGGACAACCAAGTGAGCTTGCAGGCCTGGTTTAAAACACATTAGGGAATTCTGGGGTAGGTGAACTTTATCTTACTCTATCTCTAGGAATTCTGGAACCATTCCCAGGTTGTGGAGGCTGGAGTCTAGGGGTTTTGTCTATTAGTAATTGATTTGCTTAGGCTGGCCTGGACTTGCCCAGCTCTTAGGCCTAGTCTCCTTAACTGCCAATTTAAAGTCTGTCATGGAATCAGCCTAGCCTTCTCATTCAGTCTGGGGGACCTGTTACAATCAATTTTAAAGTTGCCTTTACCAAAATAAATAAATAAATAAATAAATAAATAAATAAATAAATAAAGCCGGGCGGTGGTGGCGCACGCCTTTAATCCCAGCACTTGGGAGGCAAAGGCAAGCGGATTTCTGAGTTCAAGGCCAGCCTGGTCTACAGAGTGAGTTCCAGGACAGCCAGGGCTACACAGAGAAACCCAGTCTCAAAAAAAAAAGAGCTATCACAAATGATTCTCCCAATAACAGAACTTTGAAGAGAGACAGGATAATGCTTTGTATTTTCCCTTTGTTAGAGAAATGAGATTGTTCGTAGCATATCCTTAACATGTGGTTTACTACTGAATCTTCTGCTATGAGCTCTTGACTTTTCCCGTGTCCTGCTTTGATTCACTGTGGTTTCCATGATTTGTTTTTAAAGCTAAGTCTCCTTATGAGTCCTAGGCTGACCTTCAAACTGACAATGCTCCTGCCTCAGCCTTGTAACTGGCTTGTAGGCGGGAATGAAAATATTTTAAAAAGACTCTCTGATGTCTCCCCTTTTGCAGTCACACAATTGAAAGAATGGAATCAAAGAAATTTGAATTTCCCAATAATCTTCTGTTGGGAGAGGAAATAGTTTAAGCTTTGGGGTGTGTGTGTGTGCGTGCGTGTCGCGCGCGCGTGTGCGTCTGTGTGTGTCTGTGTGTGTGTGTGTGTGTGTGTGCGTGTGTGTGCGTGTGTGTGTGTGCGTGTGTGTGTGTGTGTGTGTGTGTGTGCGCGCGTGTGTGTGCGTGTGTGTGCATGTGTGTGTGTGTGTGTGTGTGTGTGTGTTGTCTCCAGGAGAAAGGCTTATAATTTGTCAGAGACCTTCTGAACAGACTGTAGCTGACAAAGGGTGGCAGACAGGAACCACATCCTGCTTTACTGTTCTGTTATATATACCTCTTTCTTTTTATTTAATTCCTACCCTCATAGCAGAACCCCAGTAAATGAACTGGGTCTTGTTGGATTCTAAGATCCAAAACCAGGGGATGCGCTCCCACAGAAACTCACGGACAGGACTCGCTGCAATTAACATGAGATTTAATGATTCCAGTATACTGGGGTTCTCTCACATGCAAGCAAGAAGAGAACCCTGAGTTGGAGCTAAGAATAGTTTTTATACAGTTTAAGGGGTAGAATAGAGAAACAGTGACTAGGCACAATATGATTGGCAGAACAGTGTGACTTTTAAACTGATTGGTCTTTGCGGAATGAGGTGGCAAGGACCTCCTTTGTCTGTCTACATGCTCTGGGCCTTCCCCACCCAAAAGTGGCTTCCCTCCCCCTTGGTCTGAGGAATGTTAATCGGCCTCTCTTTTCCTCTTCTGAATGTTAATCCAGCAAGTGTCCTCTGACTAAGGAATGTGCCCCTCCTGGGATATGTCCTGGGACAGTGGGAGTCTTTCAATTTTAAGTTCAAAGTTTTACAGTCTCTTTGTCTCTCTTCTTAATGTTGTCACATTGAATCCTTATCTTCACTAACTTTCCTTCATTAACTGGCCTATGGAAGATACGTGACAGAACCTTGCTTGTTAGAGTACGGGCTATGACTCCTAAATCCAATAGCAGCCTCTAGAACAGCAATTCTCAACCTTCCTAGTGCTGTGACCCTTTAATATAGCTCATGTTGTGGTGACCCCCCCCACCCCACTTACCACACACTAATTAATTCTCCTTGCTTCTTCATAATTGTAATTTTGTGACTGTTATGAATCACAATGTAAATGTGTTTTTGGATGGTCTTTTGGGGTCTCAATCCATGGGTTGATAATCATGCCTCTTGAGTAGAGAGATTACAGGCATGGGCCACCATGACCCATTTTTTGGTTGGTCTGTCTGTCTGTCAGTTTTTAGTGTTTGTTTATTTATTCTGCAGGGACGTACGTGTGTAGGCCAAAGTACCACTTGTGGGCTTTGTAAGGGTTCAGGATTTGCTGCACAATTTGCCGAAGAATGATACAAAAAATGATAACGTGGACTCAAATAGTATGTAAAAGCAAAGAGTGTTTTACTCTGCAGAAGTCCGGCATTCTGGGGTCTCCCATTACCAAGGCAGAAAGAGACAACCAAGTGAGCTTGAGACATGATTTAAAGCACTTTAGGGAGATCCTATGCCACAGCTCTCCATACGCAAATCCCACCAGGAGAGAGCTGACACACCTGAGAGCACAGGTAAGACCACCACTTCTGCTCAAATACCTGGCCCAAAAGGGACCCACCAGAGCCCTCAGGACACAGGAACCAAGGAACAGGCTGGGACAGGATCCTTCCAGTTTTCATCTGTGCCCAGAGTTGACCCTGTGCCACAGCTATTAGTATTCCATCTAAACTCCACCTCCACAGTCACCTGGCAACGGCCAGGTATGCTCCACCCCCACAGTTACCTGGCAAAGCCCTGCCCACTATAAAAGGGACTGTCTGGCCCCTCCTCTCTCTCTTGCTCGGGTGCCTGCAGGCTCCCCTCCCCCTTCCCTTCCCTCTCTCTCCACTTGGTCATAGCCAGCCTCTACTCCTCTACCTCTCTGCTCTCTCTCCTCTCGCTCTGTTCCCTCTGCCCTAAATAAATCCTCTCTCATGGAACCGTCTGGCCTGGCGTTATCTGTTCCAAGCTGCTGTGCCTAGAAATCTAACAATAGATCTCCATAAAGAAATTCCTCCTGGAGAGAACTGGTCTCTCAGGAGTGCTGACACACAGGCTTACAAGAGGGACAAGCCACAGTCAGAGACAACAAGACCAACTAATAACCAGATGGCCAGAGGCAAGTGTAAGAACATAAGCAACAAAAACCAAGGATACTTGGCATCACTAGAACCCAGTTTTCCCACCACAGCAGCACCCTGGATACCCCAACGCACCAGAAAAGCAAGATTCTGATTTTAAAAAATTCCTCCTGTCACATACTAGTCAAAATACCAAATGCACAAAACAAAGAAAAAGGTCAAGTACTATATAAAGGCAGACCTATCAGTATTACAGCAGACTTCTCAACAGAGAGTATGAAAGCTAGAAGATACTGGAGAGATGTCATACAGACCAAAAGAGAACACAAATGCCAGCCCAGGCTACTATACCCAGTCAAATTCCCAATTACCATACATGGAGAAACCAAGATATTCCATGACAAAATCAAATTTACACAGTATCTTTCCACAAATCCAGCCCTAAAAGGATAATAGATGGAAGATTCCAACAAAAGGATGGAAACTACAACCTAGAAAAAGCAAGAAAGTAATCTTCTTTCAACGAACCCAAAAAAAGATAGCCACACAAACATAATTCTACCTCTATGAACAAAAAAACAGGAAGCAATAATTGTTGTGGATAGCCCTGGCCTTATATTTTGATACTAATTCCTCTTTTCTGTGAAGGGCTTCAGAGGAGGAGTGAGTCATTACACAGGTGAATTCTAGTGAACCTTTTGCCCATATTAATTTGTAAAATAAAGGCTTGAGCCAGTGATTGGGCAGAAGAAGGGAGGTGGAGAAATAAAGGTTGGTGGGGGGAGAGAGAGAGAGGACAATGGAGGAGGAAGACAATAGAGGAGAAGATGACAGAGGAGCAGGAGGTGGAAAGACAAATGTGTGACTTGGAAAACCTGAAAGTTATAAGGGTCTCATAGCTGGGGAATAGAGTAGAGAAGTCGTGAATCTGCCCAATCTGGGCGTGCAGAATATAGTCGTAATTACTGAGTTGTGTTTTCCTATTTGGGTTGGAGATTTACTGCAACAAATAATCACTACTCCTTAATATCTCTTAACATCAATGGACTCATTTCCTCAAAAAAAGGCAAAGACTAACAGACTGGATACATAAACAGGACCCAGCATTTTGCTACATACAAGACACACACCACAGTGACAAAGACAGACACCACCTCAAAGTAAAAGGCTGGAAAACAAATTTCCAAGCAAATAGTCCCAAGAGACAAACTGGAGTAGCCATTCTAATATAAAATAAAACGGACTTTTAACCAAAAGTTGTCAAAAAATGTAAGAAAGGACACTTCATACTTATCAAAGGGAAAATCTATCAAGATAAACTCTCAGGTCTGAACATCTATGCTCCAAATGCAAGGACACCCATATCCATAAAAGAAACTTTACTAAAGCTCAAAGCACACATTGCACCTCACATCATAATAGTGGGAGACTTCAATACCCCACTCTTATCAATGGACAGATCATGGAAACACAAACTAAACAGAGACACAGTGAAACTAACAGAAGTTATGAACCAAATGGATTTAAACAGATATCTATAGAACATTTCATCCTAAAACAAAAGAGTATACCTTCTTCTCAGCACCTCATGTTACCTTCTCCAAAACTGACCTTATAATTGGTCACAAAACAGAACTCAACAGATACAAGAAGATTGAAATAATCCCTTGCATCCGATCAGATCAACATGGACTAACAACAAAAACAATAGAAAGCCCACATACACATAGAAGCTGAACAATGATCTACTCAATGATAACTTGATCAGGGAAGAAATAAAGAAAGAAATTAAAGACTTTTTAGAATTTAATGAAAATGAAGACACATCATACCAAAACTTATAGGACACAAAGAAAGCATGCTAAGAGGAAAACTCATAGTTCTAACTGCCTCCGAAAAGAAACTGGAAAGAGCATACACTACAGCTTGACAGCATACCTGAAAAGCTCTAGAACAAAAAGAAGCAAATACACCCAAGAGGATAGACAGCAGAAATAATCAAACTCAGGGCTGAAATCAACCAAGTAGAAACAAAAAAACTATACAAAAAATCAACAAAACCAGGAGCTGGTTCTTTCAGAAAATCAACAAGATAGATAAACCCTTAGCTAGACTAACCAAGGCACAGAGACAGTATCCAAATTAACAAAATCAGAAATGAAAAGGGAGATATAACAACAGAAACCATGGAAATTCAAAAAATCATCAGATTCTACTACAAAAGCCTATACTCAACAAAACTGGAAAATCTGGATGAAATGGACAATTTTCTAGACAGATACCAGGTACCAAAGTTAAATCAGGATCAAATAAACCATCTAAATAGTCCCATAACCCCTAAATAAATAGAAGCAGTCATTAAAAGTCTCCCAACCCAAAAAAAAAAAAAAAAAGCCCAGGACTAGATGGGTTTAGTGCACAATTCTATCAAACCTTCAAAGAAGACCTAATACCAATACTCTTTAAACTATTCCACAAAATAAAAACTTAAGGAACATTATCCAATTCTTTTATGACGCCACAGTTACACTGATACCAAAAATCACACAAAGACTCAACAAAGAAAGAGAACTTCAAACCAATTTCCCTTATAGATATCAATGCAAAAATACTCAATAAAATTCTAGCAAACCGAATTCAAGAACACATCAAAATGATCATTTACCACAATCAAGTAGGCTTCATCCTAGGGATGCAGGGATGGTTCAACATACGGAGATCCAACAATGTAATCCACTACATAAACAAGCTCAAAAAAAAAAAAAAAAAAAAAAAACCCACATGATCCTTTCATAAGATGCTGAAAAAGCATTTTACAAAACTTAACATCCCTTCATGTTAAAAGTCTTGGAAAGATCAGGAATTCAAGGCCCATACCTAAACATAGTATAAGTAGTATACAGCAAACCAGTAGCCAACATAAAACTAAGTGTAGAGAAACTTGAACAATCTCACTGAAATCAGGGACTAGACAACGCTTCACTCTCTATTCAATATAGTACTTGAAGTTCTAGCTAGAGCAATTAGACAACAAAAGGAGGTCAAAGGGATGCAAATTGGAAAGAAGAAGTCAAAATATCACTATTTGCACGATATAATGATAGTATAACTATAAGTGACCCCAAACATTCCACAAAGAATTCCTACAGCTGATAAACAACTTCAGCAAGTGGCTGGATATAAAATTAAACTCAAACAAATCAGTTGCCTTCCAATACTAAAAGGATGTAATGGGCTGAGAAAAAATTAGGGAAAATGACACCTTCATGTTAGTCACAAATAATAGAAAAATACCTTGGTTGACCCTAACCAAACAAGTAAAGAGCTGGACATCAAGAACTTCAAGTCTAGAGGAAAGAAATCAAAGATCTCAGCAATGAAAGATCTCCATGCTCATGGATTGGCAGGATTAATATATAAAAATGGCCATTGATCTAAAGCAATCTACAGATTCAATTATCCTCATCAAAATTCCAACTCAACTTCTCCCAGAGTTAGAAAGAGCAATTCTTAAAATTCATTTGGAATAGCAAAAAACCCAGCAAGGAGAACTATTCTCAACAATAAAAGAACATCACCATCCCTACCTCAAGTTGTACAACAGAGCAATAGTGATAAAAAACTGCATGGTAAATTGGTACAGTGACAGGCAGGAAGATCATGGAATAGAGTTGAAGACTCAGAATAACCCACACACATATGTCACTTGATCTCTGACAAAGGAGCTAAAACAATCTATGGAAAAAAGCAGCAAATGAAGCTGGTTCAACTGGCAGTCAATGCAAATTGATCCACTCTTATCTCCCGTACAAAGCTCAAGTTCAAGTGGATCAAGGATCTCACATAAAACCAGAACTAATAGAGGAGAAACTGGGGGAAAGCCTCAAATACAAGGGCACAGGGAAATTTTCCTGAACAGAACACCAATGGCGCACGCCTTTAATCCCAGCACTTGGGAGGCAGAGGCAGGCGGATTTCTGAGTTCGAGGCCAGCCTGGGCTACAGAGTGAGTTCCAGGACAGCCAGGGCTACACAGAGAAACCCTGTCTCGAAAACAAAAAAAAAAAAAAAAAAAAAAAAATAGACAAATGGGACCTCATAAAATTACAAAGCTTCTGTAAGGCAAAGGACACTGTCAATAAGACAAAACAGCATCCAATAGATTGGGAAAATATCTTTACCAATCCCACATCTGACACAGGGCTAATATCCAATATATACAAAGAACTCAAGAAGTTAGACTCCAGAGAACCAAATTACCCTATTAAAAATGGGGAACAGAGCTAAACAGAGAATTCTCAACTGAGGAAACTTGAATGGCTGAAAAGCACCTAAAGAAATGTTCATGTCATACCAGTCAGAATGGCTAAGATCAAATCTCAGGTGACAGCAGATGTTGGCAAGGATGTGGGGAAAGAGAAACACTCCTCCATTGCTGGTGAGATTGCAAGCTGGTACAACCACTCTGGAAATCAGTCTGGTGGTTCCTCAGAAAACTGGACATAGTTTTATCTGAGGAACCAGCTATACCACTCCTGGGCATGTACCCAGAAGATGCTCCAACATGTAATATGGACACATGTTCCACTATGTTCATAGGAGCCATATCTATAACAGCCCGAAGCTAGAAACAACCCAGATGTCCCTCAACAGAGGAATGGATACAGAAAATGTGATAATTTACACAATGGAATACTACTCAGCTGTTAAAAAGAATGACTTCATGAAATTCTTAGGCAAATGGTTGGATGTAGGAAATATCATCCTGAGTGAGGTAACTCAGTCACAAAACAGCACACATGGTATGTACTCACTGATAAGTGAATATTAGGCAAAGAGTGTAGAATATCCACAATACAATTCACAGACCACATGAAGCTCAAGAGGAAGGAAGACCAAAGGGTGGATTCTTTAGTCCTACTTAGAAGGAGAAACAAAATAATCAAGGAAGTAGAGGGTGGGAGGGACTTGAGAGGACAAGAAGAGGAGGAAGGGAAAAACAGGGGCAGAATTAGGTATGGGAGGAGATGGAGGAGATGTACAAAGGGTCAGGAAATTGAACAGAGGTGTGTAGCAATGGGGGTTGGGGACTGGGGATAGCAACCAGAAAGTCCCAGATGCCAAGAAAGCAAGAGCCTCCCAGGACCCTACGGGGATGACATTAACTGAAATACCCTACAAAGAAGAGGAGAACCAGTTGAGACTATATCCACAGGTTAGGCATGCCCCTCCCCACTCCCACCCCCCATTGAGGAATGGGGTCACCCACCCATCTCCAAAATTTTTTTTTTTTTTGGTATTTTTCGAGACAGGGTTTCTCTGTGTAGCCCTGGCTGTCCTGGAACTCACTCTATAGACCAGGCTGGCCTCGAACTCAGAAATCCGCCTGCCTCTGCCTCCCAAGTGCTGGGATTAAAGGCGTGCGCCACCACCGCCCGGCCAAAATTTTAACCCAGAATTGTTCCTGTCTAAAGGAAATACAGGGTCAAAGAGTGGAGCAGAGACTGAAGGAAAGGCCATCCAGAGACTGCCCCACCTCGAGATCCATCCCACAAACAGACATCAAACCCAGACACAATTGTGGATGCCAAGAATTGCTTGCTGACAGGAGCCTGATATAGCTGTCTCCTGAGAGGTTCTGCCAGATCCTGACCAATACAGATGTGGATGCTTGCAGCCAACCATCAGACTGAGCACAAGGGACCCCAGTGGAGGAGTTAGGGGAAGGACTGAAGGAGCTGAAGGGGCCTTATCTGACATTGACAGGGGGGAGGCCCTTGGTTCTGTGAAGGCTTGATGCCCCACTGTAGAGGAATGCTAGAGCAGTGAGGCAGGAATGGGTGGGTGGGTGGGGAGCACCCTCATAGAATCAGGGAAAGGGAGATTGGATAGGGTGTTGCAGAGGAGAAACTGGGAAAGGGGATAACATTTGAAATGTAAGTAAATAAAATATCCTATTTTTTAATTAATTAATTAATTAATTTAATAAAGCACATTAGGGGATTCTGGGATAGGTGACCTCTAACTTACTCCATCTCTAGGGGCATTCCATTTCCAGGCCATTGGGGCTGGAAACTGTTACTGTGGAGGTCTGGAAACTTACTGACCCATTGTCCTTGTTTCAGACCAGTTGGCTAGGACATTCCATTACCAGGGTGTGGTGGCTGGAAACTGTTGCTGAGGAAGTCTGGTGTAGGTAGGTGGCCTCTATCTTTCTCTGTCTCTGGGCATTCCAGAACCATTACTGGAAAATCTGGGCTGGAGCCTCCTAGAGGAGAATGGTTTCTCTCCAAGTTGATTCTTGTGTTCTTTTGACATTACCACATTATTGATTATTTGTTTATATAGTTTCCTCATTTTAGATTGGCATACAAAGTAATAGGTTTCATCATGGTACTGAACAGGAAAATTCCACCAGACCCCTTCCCTCCTGGAAAGAAAGGTCATAGAACGCTCAGTCACCCCTCCCCTCCATAAAGGAGAGGCTAATTAACATTCCTCAGACCACAGAAGGTGGGGACTGAACTGCAGGTGGGGTGAGGCCCAGAGCACATGGACAGATTCCACAGGACGGACCATTGGCCATGCACAGACAAGGAGGTCCTTGTTGCCTCATTCCCTAAAGACCAATCAGTTTAAAAAGTCACACTGTTCTGCCAATCACATTGTGCCTAATGGCTGCTACCTCTAAAGACTGTATAAATGTCCACTGAACAAGCTTCACAGGGTCGCCTCTCCTTCTGGATGCAGGATGGCCCCAGCATGCTGGGATATTAAAATTCCTCTTGCTTTTTGCATCGATTCTCATCTCTGCATGGTTCATTCAGGGGGACTCCAGTAAACTAAGGCTCTGCTCACGAGAGTCTTACAGTGCTTTCACACGTTATTTTTATTTATCACTATTACCTACTCCTACTCTAGCCACCAGCCTGCTTGCTTTTCTCTTTTTCCTTTCTTTTCTTTTTCATGTATATAGTCAAATTCTATAGCCCAGACTGGCCTTGAATTCATACCAATCTGCCTCCTTCAACCTTAAGAGTGTCAGGTCTACAAGCATGTGTCACCACGCCCAGCTTTGGTTAACTTTCTTCCCCAGTTAGTCCCAACTTCGGCTTCCTACATGTGTACAGTCTTATCCTATTTACTGCCTCCTTTAAGATCTCTTTCTATCCTCTCATGACCCCTTGTCAAGTTTCATGACCAACCCATGCAAATATAAATACACACATAAATCATTTTAAATCTAGCTTCTGCATATGAAAGACATGTTTTTCTGAGTCTGGTTTATTTCATATAACATGATAATTTTCTATTTACAAGCATGTCCCTACAAATGACCTGCCTTCATTCCTCTTTATGACTGCAAAATATTCTGCTGCGTTTATGTACCAGACTCTTCTTCGGCCATTCTTCTTTTCTGATATATAGGCTGGTTTCATTTCCTGCTTATTGTGAGTAGTGCAGCAATGAAGGCAGATGTGCACGTTTCTCTGTTGTATCTTTACAACTTCTTTCAGGACACAAGAGTAGTATAACCACAACTATAACCAGGCCATATGGTACATTTTTGTGGTTTGTTTGTTTGTTTGGGTTTTTGTGTGTGTATGTGTGTGTGTGTGTGTGTGTGTGTGTGTGTGTGTGTGTGGTTTGTTAGTTTGTTTTTCAGTTCTTTGAGGAATCTCCACACCGATCTCCATAGTAGTTGCACAAATTTCATTTGCACCAGAACTAAGGATTCCTCTCCTCTCACGTCTTCATCAGACTTTGTTGTTTTTCTTTTCTTCCTTTCCTCCTCTTCTTCTCTCCCTCTTCCTACACCTTCCGTTTTGGAGACAGGGTCTCAACTGGCCTGGAGCTGACTGCTGAACTCACAAAGATCTCCTCCCTCTGGCTTTTCTTCAATCATTCATTGGAATATTGAAGATTTGTATGTGTCGTTTTGAGTGTTGTCTATTCATCTCAGGGTAAGAGATGCCTCGGCATGGGCCCACTGAGACCTCCCCTTCCTCCATATCCCTCCACACACCCACAGGACATACTCTTTATCTCTTTATCTTTTTATATACACAACATTGGTGCCGTGACTCTCTTGGACGTCTGCAGGTTTGCATCAGACCAGCTACCAAACGATATCCATGCTCACTAGCCTAGCCTAGAACTAGTAAGCTTCCCCATCCCCCAATGGCCAGATTAACTGTCCCCATGGTCCCAAGAAAGATTTCTTGAGCTCAGAGTGAACTCTGTCCTTCCCTGACCCTAGTTCTAAGACTGCTCCCCTTGGGTGAGACATTTTCCCTCTCCTTTGAGACAGCTTCTTTCTCATAGCTGAGTACTCCAGGCCAGGCCTGGACAGACTGTTCTCTCTGCCTCAGGAGCACTGGCTCCAACTCTAGTCCCCAGCATATCTCCTCAATGGTCAGTCTTTCGAGAGCTTCTCCCCCTAATCCTCCATCATCTGCGGCCACCTACACCCACTTAGTTCAGCCAGTTTGCCTGAAAAGCAGTGGTCCAGGACCCTGCTTGGTCCCTTTCCCCTTTCACCTCCTCCATCATTTGTGGCCAATTAGACCCATTTAGTTTAGCCGGTTTGCCTGAAAAGCAGATAGACCGGGACCCGGCTTGCTCCCTTCCCCTTTGTGGTTCTTAGCTCTGCTCTGAGTCTACTCCTTACATCCTGCCAGGGACCCTCTCTGAGACTTGCTTTCCCACCCACACAAAGGGCTTGGCTGCCAGAGCTGTGAGGGAGGAGCTCTTTCTCCCTCTCCGCCCGGGACCTGTAAAGTGAGTGCTAGCAGTGCCTTCCACTACAAAAACAACTAACATGAACGTTGCTGTGATATGGGATATGCTTGCTTTTCCTTGGCCACTGCAGCTTCCAGAGGCACTGGGCAATGACTTCCAGCAGCTAGTATAAAGTGCCGCCCTGCCCCAGACCTGACCTGGAGCACCTGTGGCTCACGGCCCCAACCCGCCAGCCATACGATCTTCTGCCACTGTTGCCAGCTTTCTTATTCTGGTCCTAGCAAAATCTTTCTTTGCTAATACAAAAATGTGCTTTTCTCTACCTACACAACCCTCCAAAGTTACTTAAGATAAGATAGGAAAGACTCTGTCTTTATAGATTTTTACTACTGCTATTAAATTCTATTCAGTTACAACCAATCCTTATGGCTCTCAATTTTGTCAGAAGTCTGCTAATTTATTTAAGTTTATGGCTGACAGAATTCCCAAAGCTTCTAACAGTTGATTCAAGATGGTTTTAGAAGACTTGGACACTGGACTCCTAGAAGATACAGCCTGGATTGTGTGCGAACAAACGCAGTGGACTAAACTGGATGCTCTGAGTCAAATGACTTAACTAAGTCAAACTAAGGTAAGTCATTTCTCATGTCATGTGTATCCATTCCACAGAGAAAAAGCCCTGCTCTTCTGCGCTTGGAAGCCAAACTGACCTCACCCAAGAGAGTATGGAGACCACGGGAACTGTTGGCTAGTGGACTCTGTCATTTTTTAAAATAATATAGAACTGGTAGATTATTGTTTACTCTCCAGACTTCAGACTACATTGACAGCTAAGCTTTCACAGATATTGTCTGTTACCTCATTACCTAAACTTAGTTGCCATCAATTAAATGCTTCCTCTTCTTGCTATGCCACTGTCCTAATATTATCTGAGTTCCTATAAACTTGCCTAACTCTAATAAAACATTCCACTATACAATCCAGCAAAAGTTCATCTTGAAGAATGCTCATGTTGTTAACTCATGCTGTTATCTCTTTTGTAAACTTATAAGCTATAGGAAACCCACTCAGATCTACCTCTCATGGACCAAACAGATGTCATCCAGATAAGTACATCTGCCTAAAGTTCCCACTTACTACCTATTCCAAAGGGTGGGATCCCTCTGGGTTTCAAATGTACATCTTAGAAAAATTTTCTTTCTCCCAAATGTACTTAATCTTATTCCCTACATCTTGTCAAGTCCAGGCACATCCAGAACAGCTTCAGAGAAGCAACCTCCAGATGCTCCATCTCCTGTCACACACAGCTGCTTCTACTGGACCTGTTCCTTCTGACCTATCCTCAGATGGCTCAATCCATGGACCCTGGACAGCAGGAAACAGCCAACTCTCCTAAGACCAGACAAACATCCCCCATACGCATTCTTCTAGGTTCCCCCTAAAGACACATCACCCCCAATGCCAACAGGAAGTAGCCAGATATCACAACGACCCCATTCCTGCTTCACCGTCACCTCTTTCTTTTTTTTTTTTTTTTGTTTTTGTTTGTTTGTTTGTTTGTTTTGGGTTTTTTTCGAGACAGGGTTTCTCTATGTAGCCCTGGCTATCCTGGAACTCACTCTGTAGACCAGGCTGGCCTTGAACTCAGAAATCCGCCTGCCTCTGCCTCCCAAGTGCTGGGATTAAAGGCGTGTGCCACCACCGCCCGGCTCCGTCACCTCTTTCTAATTTTTCTTTTTTTTCTCTTTTTTTTTTTTTTTTTTGGTTTTTTTTTTTTTCGAGACAGGGTTTCTCTGTGTAGCCCTGGCTGTCCTGGAACTCACTCTGTAGACCAGGCTGGCCTCGAACTCAGAAATCCGCCTGCCTCTGCCTCCCAAATGCTGGGATTAAAGGCGTGTGCCACCACCGCCCGGCCTAATTTTTCTTTTTTAATTAAACCAAAACGGGAGAATGTTAGTATTCTGCCTAAACTCCACCTCCACAGTTACCTGGCAACAGCTAGGTATGCTCCTCCCTACAGTTACCTGGCAACAGACAGGTAGGCCTGCCTGTTGGGAGCCGACTCTTAGCCGAAAAACGGCTATCGTCTTTACAGCCATTTCAAGCCATATACCCTGACAAAAGACTTGTTTTCAACAGCCCGCAACAGCTGAGCACACTCTGATAAACATCTTGTTTTGCTGTTTAGTGCTGCCAGCAGCTAGATGCACATGATCTCCACGCTGCTAGGGGCATGACTTAGTGCCTTCAGTTGAGCTTGCCCATGAGGGCAAGGCAAGTGGTAAAGTGTATAAATACCCAGGATTTCCTTTCATTAAAAGAGACTTGATTAGACTCTGTCTTGTTTTCATTCTTCGAGTCTCTCGCCCCTCCATCCCCACTCTCTCTCTCTTGCTAGACCCTGACCTGCACTGGAGCAGCAGAACGGACCTGTTACAAAGTAGCCAGAACGGGCCATTACAAAAGGAGCAGAATGGGCTGTTACTAAGGAGCAGAACAGGGCTGTTATACCTGCCCACTATAAAAGGGGCTGCTTGCCCCCTCCTCGCTCTCTTACCCTCTTGTTCTCTTGCTCTCTTGCCTCTAGCTTCTCTCTGTCCCCTCGCCTCTCCCCCCTTCCTTTCCCCCTCTCTCCACGTGGGGCCATGGCCGGCCTCTCTCTCTCTCTCTCTCTCTCTCTCTCTCTCTCTCTCTCTCTCTCTCCTCTCTCTGCTCTCTCTCTCTCTCTCTGCCTCTATACCCTCCTGGCTCCCCTCCCATGCCCTGAATAAACTCTTATTCTATGCTATACTGTCATATGGCTGGTCCTTCAGGGGAAGAGATGCCTCAGCATGGGCCTGCTGAGACATCCCCTTCTCCCATATCTCTCAATACACCACAGAACATCCTCTTCATCTCTTTATCTTTTTATAAACACATCATTTTGCTAACTTTTCTTCTGTTGCTAATTCTTCTCTCTGGTACTGAATGAATTTATATATGTGAGTATACTGTCACTCTCTTCAGGCACACCAGAAGAGGGCATCTAATCCCATTACAGATGGTTGTGAGCCACCATGTAGTTGCTGGGAATTGAACTCAGGACCTCTGGAAGAGCAGTCAGTGCTCTTAAACACTGAGCTATCTCTCCAGCCCGGAAGTGTAAGCTGAAATAAACCTTTTCCTCCCCAAGTTGCTTTAGGTCAAGGTGTTTATCACAGCAATGAAAACCCTAAAATAAGCCTCTTTCGAGTTTTAGCGAAAACTTATGAAATCTTCCTTTGGCCATTCATCACAGTTAGTATCTCTGAGTGGTAATTGAGGAGTCACGCTGCTTTGTGGCCTACTTCCCATTTTTTGTGTTTCAATGTTATACACTGTATATTTGTTAATGTAGCTTTGGATCTCCTTGCTGTTGTTTTGTTTGTTTGTTTGTTTGTTTTATTTTGTTCTGTTTTATGAGAAGCCCTTTAAATACACAGTACTACTTGGCTAGAAGAAAACCAACTGCTTTTAGAAGCAGCTTCTGTGCCGTCATACCAGGGAACTGTGCAGCTCTGAGGACAAGTTCATTTGCTACTATGTGTAGTACTTTCAGTTTTCTTCTTTCTTTTTTTTTTTTTTTTTTTTTTTTGGTTTTTCAAGACAGGGTTTTCTCTGTGTAGCCCTGGCTGTCCTGGAACTCACTCTGTAGACCAGGCTGGCCTCAAACTCAGAAATCCGCCTGCCTCTGCCTCCCAAGTGCTGGGATTAAAGGCATGCGCCACCACCTGCCCGGCATTTTTCTTCTTTCTTATTATCTTTTCCCTTATAAATTTCTCAAGTGTTTCTTCTATTTCTCTTTGGAATAAACTCTAAGTTTTCTTTTTTCTGACTCTCTTCCTCAGATAGAGGCAGTTTGGCTTGTAGTCTACCATTATATACACAATAGTCTCATAGTTTCCTTGCTTCTCACAAATACATAATGTTCTAGAATCCTTTCTCTCTTAAAAATATATTTTTTTTTTACATATATGGCTCTTTTGACTATATATGTTTCTGTGCACTCTATGCATGCCTGGTGCCAAAGGGGTCAAAAGAAAATGCTGAATCCTCTGGAACTAGTGTTATAAAGTTATAAATGGTTGTGAGTTGCCATGTGGGTGCTAGGATCCAAACCTAGCAGTCCGTGCTCTTAGCTGCTGAGCCATCTCTCTAGCTTCCTTGTTCCGTTTTTCTTTTGCAAAGTCTCATTGTATAGCTTAGTGTGGTAGTTTGAATGAGAAATGTCCCTTATGGTTTTGGGCATTTGAATGCTTGCTCCTCAGTTGGTGGTACTCTTTGGGGAGGCTGAGGAAGTATGGAATTGTTGGAGGAAGTATATCAGTAGGCTGGGCTGTGGGAGTTTAGTTCATCTCTCAGCTTCAGTTTGTATTTCCAGATGTGAGCACCTTGCTCTTGCTGCCATGCCTTCACTCTGCCATCCTGGACTTTAACCTTCGGGAACCACAGTCCCAAACCAATCCATTCTTCTCTATGTTGCCTTGATCACAGTGTTTTTCACAGCAACAGAAAAGTCACTAATACACCCAAGCTGGACATGCAGTCATGGTTCTTTTGCCTAAGCCTTCCAGTGTTCGGATTACAGGTGAGCATCATCACACCCAACTCTCAGAGTCTCTCTCTCTCTCCTCTCTCTCTCCTCTCTCTCTCTCTCTCTCTCTCCTCTCTCTCTCTCTCTCTCTCTCTCTCTCTCTCTTCTCTCTCTCTCTCTCTCTCTCTTCCTCTCTCCCTCCTTCCCTCCAATTCTGAGATTTCTATATGAGAGACTGACTAGCTTCAAGAGGTTCTCGTCAAAGTTGTAAAATATTTTGTTTTCAACTTCTTCACTGCTTGCTAACCTACAGCTCCTAAAAGCCTCGGAATCCATACAGTGAGTAGCACCTATTGAATAGTAATAAGATGAATAGTGGCTAGTCCCTAGACAGCTTCAGAATGGGCTCTAGGCGCTGGAAAGATTGAGGCAAAATTAGACTTTCAGCCCTGCCACCAAAATGTTGAGTTAGGAAACAGACTAAAGGTTAAGTTGATCAACATTGACTAACGTTTAATCAATTATGCTTATCACTACCATGATAACTGAAAGGGAATGAAATCTAGGTATTCCTGGTTGTGAAATATGTGGGATTTCCTGGAGAGTGGCATGCTTGGAGAGAGAAGGGGAAACTTATCACCCATCCATATGTCCACATACTTGGTTGTATATAGTTATTTCATTTGGCTAATCGTCTGTATAGATTTTATTGTGACAGCCTCAGTAATGAATATGTAAATGTAAGCAGTTACTATGGAGTCTGATAAGCTGCAGGAACATACTAATCAGATCCAAGTAGGGCTTCATGGTATGAAATTTTTTTTTGTATCAAAAATAGCTAGCCCAGTAGAGGATAATAATCCATAAAAGTCCCCAACTTTAATCTCCTCAATCTGGTAAAATTTTGTTTAAACAAAGGCCATGCTGCATTCCCAAAGCTTGATGGCCAGGAGCAACAGACTCTTCCCTGTCCTTCGACCCTTTGTTTGTTTGGTTTGATTTTGCTTTCTTGAGGACAGGGTTTCTTTATGTAGCCCTGGCTTTCCTGGAGCTTACTCTGTAGACCAGGCTGGCCTAAAACACATATAGCTGTGAGACAAGAAGAGTAAAAGAAGGAGGAAAGGTCATGTTGGCTAGTGAGTCGAAGCTTGGATACCAAACCCACACTGTGTTCAAAGTCTGTACCAGTGCTTCCCATTTGCCTTTTTATTTGCTTTTGTTGACATAGACTTTGGTTTGTAGAGCAGTGTTTTGTTTTGTCCAAAGTGTGTAGTCCAGGCTTCCCTTAAATTCCTCATCCTTTTGCCTCAACTTTCCAAGCGTTGGGATTATCACCTGGAGCCACTAGGACAGGCTTGCAAAGCCATGCCACAGGGACCCCAGATGTTGATCAGCTTTCATTGATAAAAGAATTTTAAGCCTGGTATGGTAGTGTACACCTCTGATCCCAGCACTCCTGAGGAGAATTTGAGTCAAGGCCAGCCTGGTCTACAGAACAAGTGCCAGGATAGCTAGGCTACACAGAGAAACCCTGTCTCAGGAAAAAAAAAAAATGGAAGCAGACTGAGTCAGTTGAGAAACTCAAGGACATTTTACCCTGAGGAATAGGGCAGCCCTGAACTGCTGCCTAGGGGAGGAAGCAAGAATAGTGCTTTAGCCAGGGTTGGGAATGAACAGGCTCAGCAGTGTCTTCTAGCAACAACCATGAAAGATGAGTCTGGCAGTTTTCAGTATAGCACATTAAAGATAGGTATTTCCTCATTTCTTTAGCAGACCCTTAGTGTGTCATTTCTCTACACTCCTTTTAGCCTAGGTCCATTTTTCTGAGGTTGGATGACAGGATGTCCTGTTCAACACAGTGGGTATTTTGCTGTTTACATCAAAGGAGTTTACAGACTCTGATCAGCTTGTGGTTCTTGCTGCTTATGTTAAAAGCTGTTATCAGCCTTTCGATTTGGCCCAGAGGATGCTATCAGCAAAAGCAGGCTATGTCCGGTCTTGACATATATACTGATCTTGACCTGCCTGGGAAGCAGAGGTCCTTTGTTCCTGTTCTTCCTTTGTGTTGTTCCTCTTGGTTTTAGAATCATGGAAAAGATGAATGGAAGTTACAGATGGAAGTTTTGAGATTTTTTTTCATGTACTTTATCCTCAAATATGCCCAGCCTCTACCAATACCAGTACATCCTGAAGGGTCCTTTTTTTAAATTGTATATTTTATTTATTTACATTTCAGATGTCATCCCCTTTCTTTTTTTTTTTGTTTTGTTTGTTTTTTTTTTTTTTTTTTGTTGTGTTATTTTTGTTTTGTTTTCGAGACAGGGTTTCTCTGTGTAGCCCTGACTGTCCTGGAACTCACTCTGTAGACCAGGCTGGCCTCGAACTCAGAAATCCGCCTGCCTCTGCCTCCCAAGTGCTGGGATTAAAGGTGTACACCACCACCGCCTGGCCATCCCCTTTCCCATTTCCTCTCCCTATAACCCCCTGTCCCATCCCCCATTCTCCTTTTTGCTTTTATATCATTTTAATTACATGCATAGATTAAGGTCAGTTCTAGGTTGAGGGTCTAGCAATACAATAGATGCAAATAGTCAAGGAACAAGCAAGGCAATAAACACAAATAGTCAAAGAGCAAGCAAGGCATTAAACCTAATTACACTAACTCTCCCGTGATCACTGTTTCTAAGGGCTTATCAGGATGACCAACATATCTGAGCCTATTCCTTGTCCTAGTCCAAAGTCATTTTCATGTCTGAAGCCTACTTCCTTGTTCTAGCTTAAAATTTAGATTCCTGCCTGAAATTATTTCTTTGTTCTGCCTAATATTTAGACTCCTGCCTGAAATTACTTCTTTGTTCTAGCCTAATGTCAGATTCCTGCCTGAAGCCTACTTCCTTGCCCTTGGCCATGTCATATTCCTACCAAGTAGCTCATTTCCTTGTCCTTGGCTATGTCAGATTCTTGACAAGCAGCCCCAAAGGCTCTCCACCTCTCCCCCTTTTTTTTATTTCATTAACAAGACTGAGCCTGTTTTAGGTTCTTCTAACAAGAATGGCTTCCTTACCCATCATGGAATTATTATCCAAAACAATGCACTTCTATCTTAGGTTGGCAAGGTTCTGTGCAGAATCTTACCCGTCCTTGGCTTGCCTGGCTGTTAATTTAATAACTCTGTCTGGGGGTCCATTTTCAGGTTCAAGTCATGTACTTTGGTTCCAACATGTTGATGTTGTTAAAGACAAGCTTTAACACTATGGGCAGGAATAAAAATATTCTCAGGTTAAAAAGGGCTAGCATGATCAAGCTATATATGCCATTCTTGAAGCTTGACCAAAATAGAAATACTGAACTCAGGCCATGGGTAATTTTATCTGCAGTATCTACCGCATCAATGCCCAGCAGAGCAGCATTCTTGAAATTCATAAGCTCACTATGTATCATTAAAATATCCTGAGAGGTGTTAGAATTATGCCAAATATACTGCAAGTGTTTTTAAACTTTTTCCTAATTATAATGACTACCGCTGTAATTTTAAAAGTAACATGAATCCAATGGTATTTGGCATGAAACTAGAGATGGCTCCTTACCCTTAAATTCTGAACCTCCTTCCAATAATTTGAATAGGGTAAAGAGCATCAATTTGTTCTTGCAAATGCCTATCTAAATCCTCTTGTATATTCAACACACTAGTAATATTTTTTGCTAAATGATTAACAAAAATAGCTGTCTTAAATTCTTGTGTCACAGCAATTGCAGAAGCAGTGGTGCTAGCAACTAATGTAATTAAAGCTGTTATACCAGCAATAATCAAGCCCACTACCCTCTTGCTTCTGCTTAAAGCCTGGCTCGTTTCTTCCAGTACTTGCAAGCTATTTTTAGAATGCCAAGGTTCTGTGATACTCAGGGCACTAAAACCAAAGCTGGTTGATAGACCTCAGTTACTGACATGCTGGATTTCAAAACACAAACACAATTAGAAGGTGTACAATCAATGCAACTTACATTAAATACTGTAGAAGAAACAAAAGTAATTTTAACTTGATTAAAAGAGCCTTAACATATGTGCCAACACCTGTTTGAAATCCAGATCCTGCCCCAACTTTATCTCTTGCTAACATGACATCATAGAGAACTGCAGCTAATTTCCATATATGTGTCTGAAAATATCCAGAACCAGACTTCCAAATGAAGACTGTTATTTCCATTATTGGATTGATTTCTAGATCAGTCCATGATTGAGTCTAAATAATTGGTCACATTTAAGAACAATACAAGAGTCATTATAACATCTCTTTTTGATTCTCTGTTCTACAAGGTCTAAAAACTTGAGACAAGGCAGCTTGTCCCATCAGGGGTATAGGTAAGCAATGGTGGCTCGGGAACATATGTTGAATACAGCTTCCCTGTCACCATTGTCAGGGGACTCAGCAATCTCACAGGTCAGCATCATTCTTTGTACTGGCATCAGCTTGTCTCACCCATCACTCTGGTGGCTGCCATGCTCTGAAGGGTCCTTTTTATCCCATTTTGTCTCCATAAACCATTTGCTGCCCATTCTAAGTGTAAGGTGCTCTGCTTCCGCAGCTGATCTGTCTGTCTGTGTTGCTCTGAGGTGAGAAGCTACAGTCTCCAGTTTAGTACCTCACAGTAAAACAGCAGGAGGCTAGATAAAGTAGCCTTTGTTCTATCTTGGCAGAGGGTGTGATTACATGGTAAAAAGTTCTCTAGGAGTTTGCACATAAATTCAGGTCATAAATTAAATAAGAAGTTTATAACAGAGAATGTCTATATGCATAGCCACTAGGAGTAATTACCTGGCTAAACATTCATCATTTGTTACTAGCTTACAGGTTCATGGAGAGTTAAAAACCATAACTATGTGTGTCCTTGAGGTTTTGTATAGATAAACCCAGTGTATATTTTATTTCCTGTCCTTGCACCTATGGTGTATATCCTTAGCTCCTTCTTTATGATCTTCTGTTAATGGTTTTTATAACTCCTTGGAATGTGCTCTAGGTTTTAGAAGTCTGTTATCTCAGAAGCAGTTAATCAGTTCTGTTATAAAAGGGGCTCAAATGTCTTTGTCTAAGTCATCATTCTGAAGTGATGGTGACCCTAGCATGCTGGTTGTTTCTGCAGAATAAACACTCTTTGTTCTTGCATACTATTTGAATCTGGGGGTCTTCCTTCAGTGATACTCAAACACTAACAATCCTACATCAATCCATGAGGTATATATCCAGGAGTGGTATAGCTGGTTCTTGAGGCAGGTTGATTCCCAATTCCTGAGAAACTACCATACTGATTTCCATATTGGCCATACAAGTTTGTATTCCAACCAATCAATGGATAACTGTTCCTCTTACACTATATCCTTACCAGTATGACCTGTCACTTCTTTTTATTGGTTTTAGCCTTTTTGATGGGTATAAGATGAAATCTCAAAGTAGTTTTGATTTGCATTTCCTGATGGCTAAGGATGTTGAACATTTCTTTAAGTGTTTCTTAGATATTTGAGTTTCTTCTTTGATTCTGTTTAAATCTGTACCCCATTTTATAATTGGGTTGTTTAGTTCTTTTGTTTGTTTGTTTTTTGAGACAGGTTTTCTCTGTGTAGCACTGGATGTCCTGGAACTCACTCTGTAGACCAGGCTGGCCTCGAACTCAGCAATCCACTTGTCTTTGCCTCCCAAGTGCTGTGTTTGGTTCTTGATATCTAGGTTTTTTCTTTTCTTTTTTCTTTCTTTTTCTTTTTCTTTTTTTCTTTTTTTTTTCCTTTTGTTCTTTGTTTTTTTTTTCTTCTTTTTTTGAGTGTTATTATATTTTTGGATTCTAGCACCTTATTGTTTATGGTTTGGTAAAAATATCTTTTCTATTCTGTACCCTAACCTTTTTCTGAGTGACTATATCCTTTGCATAGAGGGTTTTATCGTTTCATAAGGTCCCATTTATTATTGTTGATCTTAGTGTTTTGTTTAGAAAGTTTTTTCTGTGCCAAAGACTGCAAGGCTATTCTCCACCTTCGTCAATAAAGTATATCTAACCTTATGTTGAGGATTTGATCCATTTGAAGTTGAGTTTTCTATAGTATGGTTGATCTCTGCATTCTTCTACATGAAGCATGTAGTACCCCCATTTGTTGAGGATGTTCTTTTTATTGTATTTGGTTTTTAAATTTTAAAAGTTTGATGTATGAACTTTGGTATGTTTTGTGCCAATACAATGCGTTTTACTAGCTCTGTAAGTACTGGAATAGGGATGTGAAACAGTCTTACACAGATCCCTTTGTGGGTTTTCCGAGCTGAAAATACTTTCAATTTTGGATATTGATTTAAGATTGCATTGAATCTGTAGATTGCTTTATGTAGGATGCAATTTTTATATTTATTCTATCAATCCATGACTGTGGCAGATCTTTTCATCTTCTGATAACTTCAAGTTTTTTCTTGAATACCTTGAAGTTTTTAACCATACAAGTCTTTAATTTGCTTGCCTCAAGTTATCCCAAGATATTCTATGTGATTTGAGGCTGTTGTGAAGGGTGTTGCTTTCCTGATTTCTTCTCAGTCCATTTGTCATTTTATATTGGAGGGCTACTGATTTTTCTTTTTTTACGTTAATTTTGTATCCAACCACTTTGTTAAAAGTGTTTATCAGCTGTAAAAGTTACCTGGTGGAATTTTTAAGGTCATTTATATCATGTTAGAATAGTGACTCTTGTCTGGACATGCTACACCAGGCCAGTACAGTTCCACATGAGAGAGGTTTATTGTGGGGGGAAAGGGGCAAGGAGGCAACAGAGACAAAAGGAAAAAGAAAAGAGATCGAAAGTCAGGAGGATCTGTCTTTTATTTGGTTTTTGACATAACCGCTCGAAGGTAGAGGTGGGAGGTGAGCCAGGTGGACTTTGGGAATGTATGGTGATTGCCATAGCAACAGATGCTCAGTCCTTGTTGCCTATGGGTGATGTCACCATTATCACTGGATTTAGAGGTGATCTGTAACCATAAAGCCAGTTCCTGATTGTAAAGCCAGTTCTTGATGCCCACAATTTATGTATACTGTCATCTGCAAATAAAGATACTTTGACTTCTTCCTTTCCAATTTGTATCCCTCTGATCTCCTTCAGTTTTCTTATTGCTGTGTTAAACAGGTATGGAGAAAGTGGACATCCTTGCTTTGAGTGGTGCTTTGAATATGCTTGGCCCATGGGAAGTGGCACTGTCAGGAAGTGTGGCTTTGTTGAAGTGGATGTGGCCTTGATGAAGGAAATGCATCACTGTGAGGGTGGGTTTTGAGGTCCTATGCTTAAGCTCCACCCAGTGGAGAAGAGCTTCCTCCTAGCTGCCTAAAGAAGCCAGTCTTCTCCTAGAAGCATTCAGATCAAGATTTAGAACTCTCAGCTTCTAAAGTATCATGTCTAACCTGCATGCTACCATGCATCCTGCCATGATGATAATGGACTGAGTGTCTAAACCTGTAGGCCAGCCCTAATTAAATGTTTTCATTTATAAGAATTGCCTTGGTTGGGGCTAGAGAGATGGCTCAGCAGTTAAGAGCACTGACTGCTCTTCCAGAGATCCTGAGTTCAATTCCCAGCAACCACATGTGGCTTACAAACATCTGTAATGAGATCTGATGCCCTCTTCTGGTGTATCTGAAGACAGCTACAGTGTACTCATATACATGAAATAAATCTTTAAAAAAAAAAAAAAAAAAAGAGTTGCTTTGGTCATGGTATCTCTTTACAGCAATGGAAACCCAAATTAAAACAACTTATTTCTGATTTTAGTGGAATTAGTTTGAGTTTCTCTCCATTTAAGTTGATGTGGGTTGTGGGCTTAATGTAAACTGTCTTTTTTTATGTTGAGGTATCCCTTGTATCTCTATCTCTCCTGGATTTTTATCATGAAGGGTTGTTGGATTTTATAAAACACCTTTTCTATATCAAATTAGATGATGATGTAGTTTTTGTGTTTGTCAGTTTGTTTACATGTTACAGTTTGGCATATGTTGAACCATTCCTATAATTCTAGGATGAAGCCTACTCAGTCATGGTGGATGATCTTTTAATGTGGTATGTTTGGTTGGTTGGTTGGTTGGTTGGTTTGGTTTTGGGTTTTTGTTCTTTTTTTTTTTTTTTTATTTCAAGTATCTTATTGGGAATATTTACATTCATATCCATAAAGGAAATAAATTGATCTGTAATCCTCTTTCTTTGTAGGGTCTGTATGTGGTTTGGGTATCAGGGTAACTGTAGCTTCATAAAATGAATGAAAATGGGCATTTATTCTGTTTCTATTTTGTTTAATAATTTGAGGAATACTGGTATTAACTCATTTATGAAAATCTGGTAGAATTCTGCACTAAAACTATCTGATCCTGCCCGTTTTTTGATTGGGAGACTTTTAATGACTTTCTATTTCACTGGGAGGCTAAATGTTTGTTCAGATGGTCTATCTAATTTTGATTTAACTCTGGTAATCGGTGTGTATTGAGAAAGTATCTATTTGAAAATCTATTAGATTTTCAAATTTGGTATAAAAGTTTTGAAAATATGTCCATATGATTCTCTAGATTTCATTCATGTTTGTTATTATTTTCCATGTTCATTTCTAATTTTGTTAATTTGGATATTCTTTCTCTGCCTTTTTTTTTTTTTTGGTTTTTTGAGACAGGGTTTCTCTGTGTAGCTCGGGCTGTCCTGGAACTCACTCTGTAGACCAGACTGGCCTCGAACTCAGAAATCCGCCTGCCTCTCTCTGCCTTTTTTAAATTTTGGATAATGAGTTATCAGTCTTAGGAATTATCTCAAAGAACCAACTCTTTGTTTCATTGATTCTTTGAATTTGTTTGTTTCTATTTTATTGATTTCAGTCCTGAGTCTGATTATTCCTTCCCACCTACTCCTTTTTGGGTGTGATTTATTTATTTTGTTCTAGTTCTTTCAGGTGTGTTAAGTTACTAGTATGAAGTCTCTCCAAGTTTGAATGTAGGCACTTAGTGCTATGAACCTGTCTGTTAGAACAGCTTTCATTGTGTCTAATAAGTTTAGGTACGCTGTGTTTTCATTTTCATTCAGTTCTAGGAAGTCTTAATTATTTTCTTAATTGTGATCTTCACCCTGTATACGTAGATTTTTCAAAACCTACTTTAATAAGGGTTCTTAAATGCTTCAACCTCCCTTCTAGCCCACTGACCAAAGATAGGGGAGAAAGATGGTTAATAGGATAAGGGAAATGTGGACTTGTTTAGAAGTAGTTCTTTAGGGCAATTCCAATCTTCATTTTCAGGATATCAGCATTCTAAGTGCAAAGCATCAAACACAAATGAGTAGTGGCACTTTCAGTCCAA